>PVJI01014370.1:0-44396 GCA_004026765.1 Micronycteris hirsuta
TTTTTTTTTTTTAGCCATGCAGAAGCTTTTTAATTTGATGAGGTCCCATTTGTTTCTTCTTTCCTTTATGTCCCTTGCTCTGGGGGACATATCAGTGAAGATGTTGCTGCGTGGAACGTCTGAGATTTTCCTACCGATGTTTTCCTCTAGGACTTTTATGGTGTCATGACTTATATGTAAGTCTTTTGTTCACGTTGAATTTATTTTTGTGTATGGTGTAAGTTGGTGATCAAGTTTCATTTTTTTGCATGTAGCTGTCCAGATTTCCCAACAGCATTTGTTGAAGAGGCTCTTTTTACTCCATTTTATGCTTCTGCCCCCTTTGTCAATGATTAATATCTTGTAAAGACTTGGGTTTATTTCTGGGCTCTCTATTCTGTTCCATTGGTCTATGAGCCTGTGTACCAGTACCTTTATGCCAGTACCAGTACCAGGACCTGTGTATCTTTATGCCAGTACCAGGCTGTTTTGATTACAGTGGCCTTGTAATATAGTTTGATATCAGGTATTGTGATCCCTGCCGCTTTGCTCTTCTTTCTCAAAATTGCTACAGCTTTTCATAGTCATTTATGGTTCCATATAAATTTTTGAAGTGTTTGTTCTATATCTGTGAAATATGCCATTGGTACTTTGATAGGGATTGCATTGAATCCATAGATCGCTTTGGGTAGTATGGACATTTTGATGATGTTGATTCTTCCAATCCATGAGCATGGTATATTTTCCCACTTGTTTGTGTCTTTCATGATTTCTTTCTTCAGTGTTGTGTAGTTTTCTGAGTACAAGTCTTTTACCTCCTTGGTGAGGTTTATTCTTAGGTATTTTATTTTTCTTATAGCTATTTCAAATGGGATTTTTTCCTGACTTCTGCTTCTGATGTTTCATTGTTGGTATATAAAAATGCCTTTGATTTCTGGATATTGACTTTGTATCCCGCTGTTTTGCCAAATTCATTTATTACGTCGAGTAGTTTTGTGGCATAGTCTATAGGATTTTCAATGTACACTATCATGTCATCTGCAAACAATGACAGTTTTGTTTCCTCCTTTCCAATTAGGATGCCTTTTATTTCCTTTTTTTGTGTAATTTCTGTGACTAAAACTTCCAGTACTATGTTGAATAAAAGTGGTGATAGTGGACAACCTTACCTTGTTCCTGATCTTAGTGAGAAAGATTTTAGCTTTTGCCCATTGAGTATGATGTTGGCTGTAGGTCTCTCATATATGTTGAGGAATGATCCCTCTATTCCCACTTTGCTGAGTGTTTTTATCATAAATGGGTGCTGTACTTTATCAAATGCTTTTTCCTCATCTATTGATATGATCATGTGATTTTTGTCTTCGCTTTTGTTTATGTGATGCATTACATTTACTGATTTGTGAATATTGTACCATCCTTGCATCCCTAGGATGAATCTCACTTGGTCATGGTGTATGATCTTTTTAATGTATTGCTGGATGTGGTTTGCCAATATTTTTTTTTAAGATTTTATTTATTTATTTTTAGAGAGAGGAGAAGGGAGGGAGAAAGAGCAATGTATGGTTGCCTCTCACATGGCCCTCACTGGGGACCTGGCCTGCAACCCAGGCATGTACCCCAACTGGGAATCAAACCAGGACCTTTTGGTTCCCAGCCCGTGCTCAATCCACTGAGCTACACCAGCCAGGCCGGTTTGCCAATATTTTGTTGAGGATTTTAACATCTATGTTCATCAGTGATATTGGCCTGAAGTTTTCTTTCTTTGTTGTGTCTTTATCTGGTTTTGGGATTAGGATAATGCTGGCTTCATAAAAAGAGTTTGGGAGTCTTCCATCATTTTGGATTTTTTGGAATAGTCTATGAAGGATAAGGGTTAGCTCTTCCTTAAATGCTTTGTAGAATTCTCCTGTGAAACCATCTGGTCCAGGACCTTTGTGTGTCAGGAGTTTTTTGATTACTGTTTCAATTTTGTTTGCTGTTATTGGTCGGTTCAGGCTTTCTGCTTCTTCTTCATTCAGTTTTGGAAGATTATATTTTTCTAGAAATTTGTCCATTTCACCTAGGTTTTCAAATTTCTTGGCATACAGTTCTTCGTAGTAGCTTCTTACAATCCTTTGTATTTCTGTGGCGTCAGTTGTAATCTCGCCTCTTTCATTTCTGATTGTGTTTATTTGGGTCCTCTCTCTTTTTTTCTTGATGAGCCTGCTTAAAGGCTTGTCGATTTTGTTTATCTTTTCAAAGAACCAGCTCCTGGATTCATTGATCCTTAGAATTGTGCTTTTAGTCTCTATGTCATTTAATTCTGCTTTGATCTTGGTTATTTCCTTCCTTCTACTTGCTCTGGGCTGTGTTTGTTGTTGTTCCTTCAGTTTTAATTTTCTTTTCTCAATTTTTTGTTTTTATTTATTTTGCTATTTGTATTTTGTTTTTCTTTTTCTTTTTTTTTACCTTTTTTTTTGTTTTTATTTTGAAGTTACCAAGTCTAATGATTTTGTTGCCATCTCCACCAATGATTAGTGCCATATTGGCAATTACATTCTACTGAATACCATTGGCAAGGGATCCTTTGCCGAGATGAGGTCGGCCCACACATTTTGACTGGCATAGAGGGTACCTGTGAAAATCATGAGTTGACAGAGCTTCTCTGAAGTTTTTCAAGAAGTTCATTGTCTTAAGAGTTTAAATCACCCCAACATCTTCAATTTTTTTAGGTGATTGCCACCTGGGACCAACATTTTCTCTTCATGGAACATGTGAGTGGACGGCACTTATTTGACTATGTCAAGAACTATGGCTGCAGGACCAAGGAGGAAGCCAGAGCCATGTTCCAGCAACTGATATCAGTGGTACAGTACTGCCACCAGAAGAGAACCTTGACCAGGACCTGAAGTTAGAGAACATACTTCTAGATGGTGAGCTAAACACCAAACTAACAGACTTTGGCTTCAGCATGGAGTTTTCAGACCAAACACTGTATGCTTTCTATACCACCATTTCCTATATGGCCCCAGAGATGTTGCAGCTCCAACCCTGTGACAGCCTGGAGGTTGATGTTAGAGCCTGTGGGTGATTCTCTGCAGGATGGTGACCAGGAAGTTGCCATTTGTGGGGAACTGAAGCAGCATATATTGAATAGGCAGCTCCATGCACTATACTTTATGTCTCTGGAATGTCCCAAACTGTTAAAAATAATTAATGACTGTTGACCCCTGCCAAAGAACAACCCTGGAAGATATAATGAAAGATCCATGGGTCAATATTAGCCAGGAGGAGAAACTGAAGCTCTACAGTGAGCTGCCCTGGGGTCACATTAACCCCCAGACAACAGAAATAATGAAGAACCTTGGATTTAAGCTGCATGAGGTATGGGAGTTACTAACAGACAGAAAATATAACGATATTATGTGCACATATCTGATCCTACACACCACAGAAAACAAGATGAAAGTCCACACCATCAAGGTCAGGCCCTGCCCCTCCCCTGACTCCAACAGAAATCTTTCCACAACCCAAGACATTCAGGCATCAGGGCAGAAAATCAATAAATCTGCCAGTCCCCCAGCCAACCTGAAGTCAAGGAAGCCCAGTCCTCCACCCAGCATGGAAGAAAGGATGCCCATTCCTCCAGCCAGGATGGAAGTGAGGATGACCACTCCCCTACTGACCAGAGTCCAGGACCACCACCCTCAGCCCAGCCCTCCAGCATAGCCCTGGGAGCTCCTCTACCACACACAGCAGCAGCACCAGCAGCGGTGGTGGAGCTCCAGAGGGAAGCATCAATGAAAACTGTCTGTCTATCTATCTATCATCTATCTATCTACCTACCTACCTATCTATCCATACACATACACATACAAATATTTTATTCTTCAGAGAACCCTAATACAGGGGTCAAGACACCTTATATTCAGAGATTAACCTGACCAAGGTCACTATGTGAGGCACTGGGGATATGGAGCTGGGTGGAGCAGTGCCTGCTCTCTTAGAGCTCACAGTAGATGGAGGGAGGCAGTTACAGAAACAGTCTCTTGGAAAGCATGCCTATGTTTGCCAGGAGAGTTAAGCTTACAGTGAAGCTGTAGGGAGGGAACAGTTTGCACTTTATTGGGTGTTGAAAAGTGGCTACATTCACCTGGTGAGGAGAACAAGTGCTTATGAAGAAGGGGAAACAACCTGAACAAGGCCTGGTAATGCCTTCTGCATTTGGACATACCATGTGGCTCTGAGTAGTTAGGGTCTCAGGCACATGGTTGGTGTGTGGCTGGAGGAGGAACTTGCATGGCCAGCAGGCCAGGTGTATCTGATGGGCATCCCTGTTGACCATAAGCAGGGGAAGGGAGCAGTCGAATGGCACCTGGAAGCCCCTTAGAACTTGTCAACATTGGGCTTGGTGAGTGGTGCTGGGCTCAGTAACCAGGCTGGAGAGAACATTCTGGGCCAGGTTCCCTGGCGGAATGAAATTGCAGGGCTGGCTCCAACCCCTTCTTCCCCTACACAAATTCTGTCCTTATTTAGTTGGTTTACCTCCCAATACTACTTTTGCTTTTTGGCTCTAATTTCCTAAATACCAACAAGTAAATGTCTCTTACAATTTTTTAGATTTTCCAAATCCATCTACCAAATTAGCAGTTCCTGGGTTGTGGCTGCTCTATCTGGTACAGCACTGAGAGATGGGTTGGATTTTTTTAGATATAACTAGATTCTTATAGCTCTGAGGGGATCCCACAGGTGGTGAGCCCCTGATCCTGGCCAAAGTCCTCCACTGATTCTGTGTAACCACAATGGCTCTGAAAAATGAAAAAATGAAAGCAAAACAAGTGATTCAAAGCAATGGCTACAGAGGAAAGAACCTATACACATTTTATAGATATGGTAACTGAGTCTTACCTAGGTAGAAAGTGGTATAGCTAAGACTTATACTAAATTCCCTGCTTTCAATGCTCTTCCCATTGAGCAACATGGCAAAACCCTCATTTGGTGGCCCTTGTTCCCTGCCTTCTTTGATGGTCATAGTTAATGACTGTTCTATGGTTAATGTCCAAACAGGGACACTTTTGATGATGGCAAATGGTAAACTGGATGGGGTATCAAGATGTCTGAGGTAAACCTAACTGTTCCAGTCAAACTGGGCTGCATGGTCACTCTATTTATAGTGGGCAGAGTTTGATACACAGGTAGAAAAGATACATGCATGTCAATTACCTAGAGAAACAGTGTGGGCAGATTTGTCTTAAGAACAACCTAGGGACAGAGTATAGTGTATAGAGGAGCTCCCCTGGGAAGGGCCTACTGCATCGTATCCTATTTCCAACCAAGTACTTTGCGATTCCTAGAAGGCCTCTACCTGGCTGCTAAGCTTTCCTAACAGGAAGCACCCTCCCTCCCCCAAATTTATTTTTCTCCTTGCTATAATCTCCATTAATATTCTGGTCTGAAATGCGTCCTAAAAGGAGGCAGCAGGAAGTTCTGCCTGGATTAGCCAGGCAGGGTGAGACTCCCAGGGGACAAAAGACATCCAAATCTTACAGGTGTGGGCTGAATCTCAAATCTGCTTGGCAAAGGGAGAGCCTCCAAGGTGTCCAGGATATGTACATTCTCTCTTTCTCTCTCGCGCGCGCATGCGCACCTGAACGTACACACACAAACACATGCACACACACACACATAGACAAACCCTTTTAAGTCTGAGAAATCAGCCACACAACAACATAATGGAGAAGAGCAAATCTCACTGAAAAACACTTGGAGGTTCATACCTCATTTCGTGTGGAACCCGTGGTAGCTGGGTGATATGTTTACTAAAAACAGTAATGCCATCAAAGAAACTGTCCTAAGATCTGGCATAATAAGACCTAAGTCTTTGATCCTTATAGCTGTGTGAGCCTGAGAAAGTCACTTCAGTTCTCTGAGATTTGGTTTCATCATCTGTAAAATAATGATAATATCCAGTTCATTAAATCACTGAAGGATCCACTGGTCACACTTACGAAAATACATGATAAATTCTAGTATGAACCACATGTATGATGTAATCATGAGGATGATAATGAATCAAGATGATGACGTTGATAAAGATGATGGTGAGGAGGCTGTTGGTGGTGATGATAACACAGTCATGCATGGCATAATGACTTGTTATTTGTTAAAAGCAGACCTCATATGTAATGGTGGCCCCATAAGATTAAAATGGAGCTTAAAAATTCCTATTGTCTAGTAACACTGTAGCCACTGTAACATTGTAGCGCAATGTATTACTCACATGTTGTGGTGATGCTGGGACACAGTGTTTATAAAGTCTACCACAGTGTACTGTGTGTCCTAGGCCTTCACATCCTCTTACCACTCACTCAGTGACTCACCCACAGCAACTTCCAGTCCCGCAAGCTCCTTTCATGGTGAGTGTCCTCTATAGTGTACCATTTTACACATGTATCTTTTATATTGTACCTTCTCTATGATTAGATCTGTGTAGATAAACAAATACTAACCATCGTGCTATAATTTCCTACAGTATTCAGTGTTCAGTACAGTAATATGCTATACAAGTTTGTAGCCTAGGTGTTAGTAGGCTAGACCGCATAGGTTTGTATAAGTGCCTCTATTTGTTCGCACAATGACAAAATTGCCTAATGACTCATTTCTCAGAACATATTCCCACCATTAAGCAATGCATGACTGTAAAAGGTGACAATGTTGATGATGATGTTGATGATGATAATGATGAAGGTGATGATGAGGAGGAATATGATGGGGACTGCTTGAGAGTTGTCTTCAGACAGTTCTCAAGCAGTCTCCATCAGAGACTCCGGAGTCACCCAGACCCAGACCTGGGTGCAGGTCCAACTCCACATCTTATAGACAGGCCCAGGAAGGCCCAGAGAAGACTTGCCCAAGAATGCATGGTAAGTCAGGCAGCAGCATCAGAAGCAAGGTGTCCTGATTCATTCTTCCCTAAGAGATCAAGCCCTCCTTCACACTGATTTTCAAGTGGCACTCAACTCTTCCATATTTACTCAACTGGTGGGCTGGCTGTCACATGGATGCCCAGAGGCTATTACTGCTTTCATCTGCTTTAACTAGCTCATTGTTGGTTTGACTCCTTTCTCCAAATCAACCAGAGTCCTGGGAAACTGACAAGGGTGCTCCTCTGAAGCCTGACAGTGGTGTGTTTGTTGCTGTGACTGTGATGGCAACTGGTATACCTACGTGATTTCATTGATACCTCAGCCGCAGCTCAGTGAAGCAGGCAGGCCAGAGATGATTGTCTATTTTATTTTAAAATATTTTATTTATTTTTAGAGAGAAGGGAAGGGAGGGAGAAAGAGGGAGAGAAACATCAAAGTGTGGTTGCTTCCCATGCGTCCTCCACTGGGAACCTGGCCTGCAACCCAGGCATGTGCCCTGATTGGGAATTGAATCAGCAACCCCTCAGTTCGCAGGCCCATGCTCAATCCACTGAGCTACACCAGCCAGGGCTGATTGTCTATTTTTGACAGAAGAAGTAACTGAGGGTCACTGGAACCACATGCCAATTATCCCCCTCTGAGGGCCTCAGTTTCTTCACCAGGGCATAAAGCCTTTTTCAAGCCTAATAATCTATGCCTCTATAATTTGTCCAAATTCACACAACTAGTTAGAAACAAAGCCAACGCTAGGACAGAACTCCTGGTTTCTTATGCCAGTGATCTTTTTAATGCTAATTTTAATAGTTTCCTATGGCTGCTGTAATAAATCACAAACAGGATGGCTTAAACAAGAGAAATTTATTTTCTCACAGGCCGAAGCTTAGGAGTTTGAAATCAAGGTGTTATCAGGACCATGCTCCATCTGCAGCCACTAGAGATGATTTTGTCTCTTCTGGTTCCTTGTAGCTCCAGGAGCTCTTTGGATCATCCCCATTTCTATCTCCATTTTCACATAGCAATCTTTCCCCTATGTCTGGGTCTTCTCACAGTGTTCTCCTTTCTGTATATATAATTCAAGGTTTCCCACTTCTTATAAGGACACCAGTCATATCAGATTATGGCTCACTGCAACAGTCTCATTTTAGCTTGATTGTATTTGCAAAGACCCTATTTCTAGTTAAGGGCATATTCATAGGTACTAGGGTTAGGACTTCATCTTATTGGGTTACTCAATTCAATCCTCAAAACTAATAATTTATAACCTTAAAAAAGACTTTATTTCTGGCTCTTTTACATGGATTATCTCATGTAACAGGCACATAAAATAAGTACTATTATTATCTGTTTTCACGTGAGAAGACTAAGCAGAGAAGTGGAGGGACTTGTTCAAGGTCAAATAGGTACTACTGGGCAGAGCTGGGGTCTGACTTGGCCTCAGCTGACTGCAGAGCCTGTATCCTTAGCCACCAGGCAACAGAGCACATTCTTTGTTGTGTGTGGCCCTGTGGTCCCTGTGCTTATGATTTCATGTGGGGGTGGCTGTGAAGAAGGCTGTGTCTGTGTAGTACAGAGGACCAAATATGCTGGCCTGGTGTTTTCTCAGCTGAAACACCAACCCCCAGTGTGTCCAAATTGAGTTTGGCATCTTCCCCATGATTCCTTAAGTGGCTGTGGTTTCCCTGAGCAGCTGTGGCCCAGGGTGAAGTCACCCATAGGGAGTGGGCATGACAGGAGTCCTAGGGAGGCAGAAACATTAGGAACTTCACCTTGACATGGGGCCTGGGTGCTGTAGGTCAAAATGCATGCACAGCTGAGCAGCCCAGAGAGGCCTGGCTTGGGTGGTTTGGGCAGAGTGGGTATGAACAGGGTCTGTGGATTCAGACAGCTCTCAGATGAGATCCCTGATACATTGCCTATCAGCTGTGCAACCTTGGGCAACTTATCTAAATTTTCTGTGTCTGAATTTCCTCAGCTATTAAATGCAGATGAAAACAGTCCCTACTTCATAGAGTTATTGTGGAGATACACTAGAATAATATATGACCAGAGCTTAGCCCAGAGCCTGGCACAGAAGAAATGCAGGAAAAATCCACACCTGGTAGCTGCTTTGACAGATTTTGGGTGTGTCATAAAGTGGGAAATAAAACGGAACATTGATCCCTTCAAGGAATTTACAGGCAAAAGTTTGCACAAGAAAGCAGCCTTAGTGAATTTAAGCAAATGCAGATTGAATTAAAGCTGATTGGGTGCTAACAGGGAGTAAAAAGAGAGGTTCCATGGAGAAATAGAATCTTGAGAAGAATTTTGAAGGAAGGCTAATGGGGAGACTGGAATAGGTGAGGCACATAGAGCCCAACAGCCTTGGGGGCTTTAGAGTCTTCTGCCATGAGCAGCAGGCCCTCTACGACACTCATTTTCCTCTGGGCACCTTGTCTTCTAGGTTAGCCAAGCTCTTCCTTCCCCTTCTTCCTTCCTGCAAATCACATAGCGCACCATCCCCAACACACACATGTGCACACACACCACCTTTCCATGCCACTTTTTGTTTGAAGAACCACCATGCTTGGGTTTTCCCTGGGAAGAGGCTGTCAGTCAAGAAGTATGTTACCCAGAGCTGATGAGTAACTCAAGAGAGATCAAAAGATAGAAGTGAAGCTTTTATTAAGCTCACAGATTTATTATAAGTGAGTCGGCAGGACCACACAGGTCTCCTGTCCCAATACAGGCAAACGCAGTGTGTGTGTGGTCTGCAGCCGTCAAAAGGCGGTGAGACTGGTTGTGAGCCTAATAAAGACTACAATTGGCACTTTTTTTTTTCCTGCAAAACCAAGCAATCACCTTCTCCCAATGCCAGGCACTCTCCTTGTGGGGAGAGGTGTAAATGGGGGAGCCTGGCCCAAGGGAGGAGCCTGAGGGTGGGTGGGGGCAGGGAGGGAGACTTTGGATTGAAAGCTATAATACCAGGGCAGCAGGAGAGTGAGCATTTCTTCCTGGGAGATCAACCAACGGTTTATCAGGAGGTATGTTTTTAAAGACTTCCCCCCACACCAAGCTGGTCACAGGAACTTAATTCCATGCTCCTCTCTCAAGACAGAGGACAGGCATTTTCACAAACTGGTGTCTGGTTCACTATTAGTATTAATATTTTATTATAATAAATACTGTAAATATTTGTTACAATAACAGCAAAGACTTCAAAAGCTGTAGCAGTGGACTTCAACTCCCACAACCCCAAATCCCAAAAGAAAGACAACGGCAGTATAAGTCTGTGTGGGGGGGACCCTCTCTGCTCAGTGCTGACAGACAAGTAACAGGCATTGCTTTGGGACTTTTACGAGATAAGCTCAGCACTTTCTATACCCTTACTTTGGCAAAAAACAGGACAGTGGACTGCTTTTCTCTGAATGACTCCTAGAAAGCCAGCCATATACAAAGAGGCTCTTCCTTTATAACATGCAAGTCCGTGGGCAAGTCAGAACATGGCTGGGACCTGTTTTGTCACCTGTGCAATGAAAGGATAGGCCACCTGATCTGGAGGCCTTTTCTAGCTCTGATATTCTGAATCTGGCCTTAGAGCAAGACTCATCTACGACAGAGCAAGACTCATCTATGCCAGAGCACACAATTCCCGGCTGCAGTGTCCCTCCACTCCCCATCACTCCCCCGGCCCATATTTGCTACTGTACCTCCAGGAGTCTGCTGCACCCCTCCCCAGGGTCCTGCCTTGCTTCCAGCCCTCTCCCCATCTGCACGGCGCCCATACAGCCTGGCTAATTCTGCTTTGGCAAACCCACAAGCTTGATAATTCCCCCAACATTCCTTGGCAGGCTCTCCTTTTCCTCCTCAGCAGAGACTTAAGAGCAAGAGCAGCCTTGAGCTTATGTTCTGCTCAGCTCTATTACTTCTAGAAATCTGGCTTCATTTACTAATGTGCTATTAATTATCACTGCAAGTAATTGAATCTATGTGAGTTGAACATTCTAAGACAACTTAAAAAATAACTTCAGTCCAGGAGGTTTACTTTGAATGTTTTGTTTTTTTTTAATTACTTGCTCTCCCCTAAGATTTAACTCTTACGGGAAAAAAATGCAAGTTGTTACTGATACTAAACAATGGTACAATAAGTTTTGATAGATTGATAGGGGATTGGGTGAGAGTCCTGAGGTGACAGGACAAAGAACACTACACAAACTAGGCACTTCATTTAAACATCAGAACGACTGACCGTTATTACTTCCATCTCACAACAAAGGGACTGCAGCTTTAAGAAGAGAAGCCCTAGAACCAGTGGCAGATCTGGGTTTGGACTCAGGCCTGCCTCCCTCCAAACACTGTTTTCCTATGATGCCCTTGACCTTTCACTCAGGCAGGAATTTCTGCAAATGTAATTTCAAAGACCTCAGCCCACAATAAGTATGTGTAGTAAGCCCTTTCTTTTATTGAGAGCTCTGGTGTCTGATCATGAGTTTTATCCAAAAGTATGGACTGCTGTGTATTTTTAGATGTCAGAGAAAATCACTTTAATATTTTGAGTAGGTAAAAAAAAATAAAGCACAAACATTATAGTTAGTAAGAAATAATTATTACTTCATAATACAGCAATAGAAAAAGAAATTGGGTGGGATTCTACTTCACAGAGTTTTTAACAGTCACTTTCTCCCCCACAGTTCCTGCCACCTCCACCTCCCCTACTTCTTAAGAACCTTACTCTATAGGAAGCTCTGGAAGTTCCTTAATCCTTCTGGTACAGAAACATAAATGTCTGGTTAAGGACCATTTCTTGAAGGCTAACACAAGTGTGTGTGTTAGTGGACGGGAAAGGTAGGAGCTAAGAGGGAAAGTATAAATATTTGTTATAGAATAAAGTGTGAACTTCATGGAGTGACAGGAGGAGTGGGGAGACAAGGAGAAGGCAAGAGAAGCTTAGAGGCTTACTTTAGATCAGGGGTCAGCAAATTTTAAGCCATGTGCAAATCTGGCCCCAAACCTGTTTTGTTGTAGTATATGAGCTAAGAATGATCTTAAAATTTTTTAATAGCTGAAAAAACTTCAACCATAGAATGTGTAACACCAAGAGGGAATCTTGAGTAAAGGATGGACTTGGGGTGATATGACGTGTCAGTGTAGCTACATGAATTTTACAAATGCACCACTCAGGTGGGGATGGCGATAATAGGGGAGGCTGTGCATGCATGGGGGCAGGGAGATATGGGAAATCTCTGTATCTCCCTTTCAATTTTGCTGTCAGCCTTAAACTACTCTAAGCAAATATCTTCCTTTTAAAAATCAAAAGAAGAATATTTTGTACTGCACAAAAATTATACAAAATTTAAATTTTAGTGTTCCTCAATAAAGTTTTATTGAAGTACAGCTATGCTCATTTGTTTGTGTACTGTCTATGGCTGCTTTCAGGTTACAATGCAGAGCTGACCACTTGCAACAGAGGCTACGTAGCCATAAAGCCCAAATATACACTATCTGGCCCTTTACAGGAAAAGGGCCTTTGCTGACACTTGCTTTAGAAAACTCCCAGTGCCAACCGTGCTACCCTCCTTCTCTCTCATTTTTGTTCCTCGCCCCATGTCTCTACTCTCGCCTTTGCCATGGAATGAAAGAAAGAAGGAAGGTGGCTCCGTGAAGCTGCGGGTTGTACTCAAAGTGAACGAGCTGTGCACATGCAATTTGATAATGCTCTGCTTTTTTTGTTGTTGCTCAAGGAGCAAATTTTAGTCAAATGGAAATTTCTTCTCTGACTCAAACACTTCCTTGGATAGAGTCTGTGTTGATCAGGCCCACATTTATTCCTCTTTCAGTAATGCCAGACAGATGAAGTTTTAAGGAACACAGGATTTCAGGCTCAGCTAGATGTATGAGCTAGGGTATGAACAAAAAGGAGAGGTATGGTAATTGTCAGAATAATTTGGGCCTTACCAACCTCGGTTCTTTCAAGAGAAGAGGAGGCAGAGGCCCATGTGATCCACAGAGGTGCACTCACTAGGTGGCTGCAGTATCATTTCATGGCCCATATGGGGTTGGCACAGCCTTCTCTGGGGTACAGTGACAGATGCTGCAGTTAGAATCTTTTCTGAGAGAGAATTCTTTTCCATGCACACATCACTGTGATTGGCACTACCTTCAAAGTGATACACTTCTGTCATAGGTCTCATGGCCATTCCATCAAGTGGGGCTTCAGGAAGGGGTATGAGGTGGTAGCTTCAGTAGGAGGATTTACTCGTGTGCCCTTCTCAGGGCCCCACATTCTGAGTGCTTTTCTGCAGCCCAGCTTGGTTTGCACCATATCCTTTGGCTTGGCTAACACTCTGAGATTCCCCCTCTCATCATCTCACAAGGATTTGAAGTTACTTCTGAGGGTCAAGTGACCCTGGCATTTTAGTCTTTCTCGCTCATCACCTGTAGACCTCATCTGCTGAGTCTTCTTTTTCCCCAGTCTCCACAGACTAGATCCTCAGATTTTATCTTCAATCTCATATATTTCTCCTGGGAGACCACATTCTCCCAGGAATTCAAATATCCTTTCTATATTGCTGACTCCAAAGGCTATACACTTAGTTCTGGCTCTTCTCTAGGATAATCAATGGATATTTTTAATGCATTTTCTTCTTCACCCATTAATTACTCGTTGAGAGCTTGCCCTGCTCCAGCACTGTATTGAGCACTGTGGTACAATGGTGCCCAAGCAGATAGGAGTCCTGTCCTCAGGCAGAAGGGAGACAGAGGCAACCAAATGATTACACAAAGCAGAAATGCCCACTGCTATAAACACCCAGACAAAGGTATACCATGCTCTAAAAGTGCATAAGAGGGGGATTTGATATAATTTGGAGAGGGTTAGGGAAATTTGCCAAGGAATGGGATTTCGAGTTAAAATCTGAAACACTAAAAAGAATTAACAAGATAAAGTAGAGAGAGCTCTGACTAATGGGAATAAAATGAGTAAAAACTCTAGACTTATATGGGTGATCACTTAGTAAGGACTATAAATGTCTAATAACTGTTGTACACCTGAAACTATATAATATTTTATGCCATTTGTAATTTAAAAATACATTAATTTTTAAAAATCAGTAAAAACCCAGAGGTGAAAAGGAGCATGGTGTGCTTGAGGAGTTAGAAGAGGCACTGTGGCTGGAGCAGTTTCAGAGCAAGGAGAAAGTTTGCGTAGATACTGCTGGAGAGGCACTGTGCTTTTGGCTGCAAGTAACAGAAACTTAACTTAAGTTGACCTATGAGACAAGAAAATGTATTGTTTTATATAACTAAAAGCCTTCAGCAAGAGCAGATGAGAAATGACTTAATCTGATGACTGTGTTAGCTAACAATTGCAACATAACAAATTACTACAAAATTTAGCAGTTGAAAGAAACTTTTATCACCTCAAAGCTTCTCTGGGCCAAGACTGTAAGAACAGCTTAGTTGGGTGGCTCATGGTCAAACTCTCTCAGGGGACTGTAGCCAAGCTATTAACCAGGATGGTGGTCATTGCAAGACTTGACTAGGGCTGAGGGATCTGCTTCCAAAATTAGTCGAGTGGTTTTTGGCAGGCTTCAGTTCCTTGTGGGTGGCTAGACTAAATACTTCAGTTCCTCAGCATGTGGACTTTTCCACAGTGCTTCTCACAGCATGGAAGCTTACTTCCCCAAGTGCAAGGTAGCAGAGAGGGAGCACCCACAATGGAAGCTGCAATCTTTTTGTAAACTACTCTCAGAAATTATATGCCACCACTTCTGACCTAATCTATTAGAAGAGAGTCCCTAGGTCCTGCCCACACTCAAGGGGAGGAGATTGCATAATGGCACAGATATCAGAAAGAAGGAACCATGGTGGGGGGCACCTCAGAGGCTGCCGAATGCAGGGTGCATCTCTGCTTCTCTGATTTCCCTGGGCTTTGCCTTCCCCTGTGCATCACTGTACATCAGTCTGAAAACAAGACAGCTATGGGATTAAAGTACTTTACACCCATGGGAGACTACATCCTGGAGCAAGGTCACTTCCAGGTGCTCTCCTAGAAAAGTAAAGGGAGAACTTCCCAAAAGTCCCCCCAAACCTCCCTCTGCATGCCATTGATGCACTTGATGAATCATGCTGGGTTTAAGTCAGCGATAGTCATACATTTCTTCTTTCCCAGCCTCTTCTGTAGTTAGATGAGGCCGTATAACACAGTACCAAACATGAGATGAAATAACTCCTCTGAGAGGCTTCTGGGGAATATTTTTTGTTGTTGTTTATAAAAGGAAACTACCACTGAGGAATGCCCTTACCACCTTTCCCAGGCTTCCTGCCTTCAATGGAGTTGTGACACCTGGTGCTGCCGGAACCATCTGGTGCTTATAAGGTGACAGAAATGAGGACCAACAGCCAATATGCTGAAGGTGACAGAGTGGAAAATGCATGGGTCTTGGACAACATTATGGAGCAGCTACGCAAAACATGGAACATTTGTATATGGGAAGATTAAAGGTCTTTATTGCTTAAGCCACCAGAGTTAGGTCCTCTGTTGCTTGCATCTCCACACTCCCTAGCTGATAGCATTTCTCACAGGAGAGAGGAAGAGGGCAGTGGTTGCTGCTAAACAACCAAGAATACTCTTTACAACAAATGGTAAGAATTTGGGTCTTTATTCTAAGTCAGATTTGTGCTTTTAAAAAATGACTCTGCACTATGTTGAATAGGTGTGGTGAAAGTGGGCATCCTTGTCTTGTTCCTGATTTTAGTAGGAAAGATTTAAGTTTTTGCCCATTGAGTATGATGTTGGCTGTAGGTCTGTCATAGATGGCCTTTATTATGTTGAGGAATGCTCCCTCTATTCCCACTTTGCTGAGTGTTTTTATCATAAATGGGTGCTGTGCCTTATCAAATGCTTTTTCCACATCTATTAATATGATTATGTGATTTTTGTGTTTCATTTTGTTTATGTGGTGTATTATGCTTATTGATTTGCGAATATTGTACCATCCTTGCATCCCTGGGATGAATCCCACTTGATCATGGTGTATGATCTGTTTAACATATTGCGGGATGTGGTTTGCCAATATTTTGTTGAGGATTTTAGCATCTATGTTCATCAGCAATATTGGCCTGAAGTTTTCTTTCTTTGTTATGTCTTTATCTGGTTTTGGGATTAGGATGATGCTGGCTTCATGAAAAGAGTTTGGGAGTCTTCCATCTTCTTGAATTTTTTGGAATAATCTGTGGAGGATGGGGGTTATCTCTCCCTTAAATGCTTTATAGAATTTTCCTGTGAAACCATCCAATCCACTGCTTTTCTGTGTCGGGAGTTTATTTATTACTGTTTCAATTTTGTTTGCTGTTATTGGTTGGTTCAGGCTTTCTGCTTCTTCTCTATTGAGTTTTGGAAGATTATATTTTTCTAGAAATTTGTCCATTTCACCTAGGTTTTCAAATTTCTTGACATATAGTTCTTCATAGTAGTTTCTTACAATCCTTTGTATTTCTGTGGCGTCAGTTGTAATCTCTCCTCTTTCATTTCTGATTGTGTTTATTTGGGTCCTCTCTCTTTTCTTGATGAGCCTGCTTAAAGGTTTGTCGATTTTGTTTATCCTTTCAAAGAACCAACTCCTGGATTCATTGATCCTTAGAATTGTGCTTTTAGTCTCTACGTCATTTAATTCTGCTTTGATTTTGGTTATTTCCTTCCTTCTACTTGCTCTGGGCTGTCTTTGTTGTTGTTCCTCAAGTTCTTGTAGGTGTAGGGTTAGGTTGTTTATTTGAAATGTTTCTATCTTTTTTAGGTAGGCCTGTATCGCTATGAACTTCCCTCTCAGGACTGCCTTCACTGTGTGCCACTCCTATTCAACATAGTACTGGAAGTCCTAGCTACAGCAATCAAACAAGAAAAAGAAGTAAAAGACATCCAAATTGGAAAGGAGGAAGTAAAAGTGTCATTGTTTGCAGATGACATGATAGTGTACATACAAAATCCTATAGACTCCACCAAAAAACTACTCAACCTAATAAATGAATTTGGCAAAACAGCAGGATACAAAATCAATACTCAGATATCAAAGGCATCTTTGTACACCAACAATGAAATATCAGAAACAGAAGTCAGGAAAAACATTTCATTTTAAATAGCAACAAGAAAAATAAGTACCTAGGAATAAACCTCACTAAGGAGGTAAAAGACCTGTATGCAGAAAACTATACAACACTGAGGAAAAAAATTAAGGAAGACGTGAACAAATGGAAACATGTACTATGCTCATGGACTGGAAGAATTAATGTCATCAAAATGTCCATACTACCCAAAGCGATCTATGGATTCAATGCAATCCCTATCAAAGTACCAATGGCATATTTCACGGATATAGAACAAACACTTCAGAAATTTATATGGAACCATAAATTACTCTGAATAGCTGCAGCAATTTTGAGAAAGAAGAGCAAAGTAGGAGGGATCATAATACCTAATATCAAACTGTATTACAAGGCCACTGTAATCAAAACAGCATGGTACTGGCATAAAAACAGACTCATAGACCAATAGAACAGAATAGAGAGCCCAGAAATAAACCCAAGTCTTTACAGACAATTGATATTTGACAAAGGGGAACAGGCATAAAATGGAGTAAAAAGAGCCTCTTCAACAAATGGTGTTGGGAGATCTGGAAAGCTACATGCAAAAAAATGAAACGCGATCACCAACTTACACCATACACAAAAATAAATTCAACATGAACAAAAGACTTAAATATAAGTCGTGACACCATAAAAGTCCTAGAGGAAAACATCGGTAGGAAAATCTCAGATGTTCCACGCAGCAACATCTTCACTGATATGTCCCCCAGAGCAAGGGACATAAAGGAAAGAAGAAACAAATGGGACCTCATCAAATTAAAAAGCTTCTGCATGGCTAAAAAAAAAACCCAGCATTAAAATGAAAGGAGAACCAAGTCTATGGGAAAACATATTTGCCAATGATACCTTGGACAAGGGTTTGATCTCAAAAATATATAAAGAACTCACATGATTCCACTCCAGGAAGACAAAAAACCCAATTAAAAAATGGGCAAAAGACTTGAACAGACACTTCTCAAAGGAGGACATACAGAGGGCCTAGAGACATATGAAAACATGCTCAGCATCACTAGCCATCAGAGAGATGCCAATTAAAACCACAATGAGATACCACCTCACACCAGTCAGAATGGCCATCATCAACAAAGCAACACATAAGTGTTGGAGAGAATGCAGAGAAAAAGGAGCCCTACTGCACTGTTGCTGGGAAGGCAGACTGGTGCAGCCACTGTGGAAAACAGTATGGAATTTCCTTAGAAAACTAAAAATGGAACTGCCTTTTGACCCAGCAATTCCACTGCTAGGATTATACCCTAAGAACCCTGAAACACCAATCCAAAAGAACCTATGCACCCCAATGTTGATAGCAGCACAATTTACAATAGCCAAGTGCTGGAAGCAACCTAAGTGCCCATCAGCAAATGAGTGGATCAAGAAACTCTGGTACATTTACACAATGGAATTCTACACAGCAGAGAGAAAAAAGGAGCTCCTACCCTTTGTGACAGCATAGGTGGCAGTGGAAAGCATTATGCTAAGTGAAGTAATCCAGGTGGTGAGGGACAAATACCATATGATCTCACCTTTAACTGAAACATAATCAACAAAAGAAAAAAAGCAAGAAAAACATAACCAGAGACATTGAAATTAAGAACAATCTAACAATAGCCAGAGGGAGAGGGGAGGGGACTGTGGGGAGAAGGGTTTTCAGAAACTACTATGAAGAACACATAGACAAAACCAAGGGGAAGGGTGAAATCAAGGGAAGGAGGTGGGTTTGTCCTGGCTGGGGGGTAGGGAAGGGGAGCAAATGCAGACAACTGTAACTGAACAACAATAAAGTAATAAAAAATAAAATAAATAAAAAATTACTCTGGCTACAATGAGAAAAGTAGAATGGAGAGGGATAATAGTGCATGTGCAGAGAAATGGTAAGAGATCATTAAGTCTCCAGGAGAGAGAGAGCGCAGTGGCTTGCCTAAAGTTGGGGGCAGCAGAGGGCAGGACGGGGACATAGGAAAGCAGAGGGGAGTGGTGCTGTGGTAAACAACCAGGGTGAGGAGCAGTGGGGAGGGTTGAAGCAAAGATGTGGGAACTTTTTAAGGAAAGGGTTTGTAATTCTGTTAAAATGATTCATTTTCTCTCTTTCCTGAAAATGTTTGAGTTGGGTAGAAACATCTATGTCCTAAAACCCTTTGCTTTTGGGAAGTTCTGTTTAGAAGCTTTCAAATACTTTAACTCATTTTGTTTCCATAAGTGTCTTCAAGAGGCTTTCCCATAAATGCCTGAGTAAATGAATCAGAAAGATGAAATTGAGGCTAAATTCTACCTTATCATTTGATTTTTACCAATGCTGTCATGTGTATGTAATAAATTATCATTTAAAAATAAAACATAAAATAATGTAAAAGATGCTTTTGATTTTAAAAGTACTTGTATGGCATTAGGTGTTAACTTCTAAATGGGATGATAAATCTCAACCTTTGAATCACTTCCAGAAGTTCTGACTCTGGCAGAATTGCTTAGACTTTTAGGAAAAAGAATTATACTGTAAGGGACTCCTGCTGTCAAGTTTGCTTTGTATAGAACAGCACTGGAAGGACTGAATCTGCTTGCCTGCTTAGATCTTAAGTGGAAGTAGAAGCAGGTTAGCTCAGTGGGGGAGGCTGTAGGTTTTGGAGTTAGCCAGTCTTGGTTTTCAATTCTGACTTTAACAGTTACCAATTGCATGACTTTGAATAAGTTGCTTAACATGGATGAACGTCAGAGAGGTTTCCTCACCATAACATTGGTGGTAGTGGTATGTGTGTGTGTGTCTCAGGGTGGGAGGTCCCTACAGGAATTTGGGGGAGAAGAGTACATGGCAAGATGCCTGGAGCCCAGTGGCTGATATGATACAGGCTCTCAATACATGCTAGCTGATTATTAAAGTTTCTAATAAAATCACCATAGGAACATCCCCTTATTAAATCTCAACTGCTTCAGGCTAAACAGGTTAAACATTTCATGTGGATAATTCAAAGAGCCCACCATGTTTATACTAGGTTTTCTTTGACTTCAGAGCAGAAATGAGTTTGGCAATTCTTCCTTCTCTTTGTGGGAGACTCAGCGCCGTTTTTGCACATGCTGGGTCTGTGGGCACAGCGCTGGCAGGGCTCCCTCTGGCTGATGGGGGTTGATCATAGGCCTATCTGGGGTTTTGTCACTGACCTCACTGACTCGCTTACTCACCAGCCACCTCAGAGGGGTCCCGTGGCCTCTAGCAAGCACCCCATAAGCCCCCTGACAAGGCTAGAGCTAGAGGGGGCTTCTGACAGCAGAGACCCACCCAGACCTCCTCCAGGGTGGCCCTTGCTATGTGTCTTTGCTCCTTTAACTCCCTCCCCAGCCAGCTCCAGAACTCTGCCCTGTCTTTTCCTTCCCCTTCTGCCACTTGTTGCTTCTGACAGGTTTTCTCTCCTCCTGTTTAACTGCAGAAGAGATTGCAGCAAGCATTAGAGGAGGCTCCACTCACGATGCCCCGAAGCAAAACCCCAGGCCTTGGAGAGTTTCTGAGGCTTGTTTAGCTACTTACAAAGATGATGTTTGCGGGGAGAGGGTTTGAAGTCTACCATTTTCTCATCCTTTCCTTCTCCCTCTCTCTCTACTTTCCTCTCTCTCCTTTTTTTCTTCTTCTCCTCCCCCTCTTCCTCCTCCTCCTCTTCTTCTTTTCTCTCTTCCTCCCTCCCTTTCCACCTAACATCTGTGAGAAGAGGTGGATATGTATCGTGGTGGTGATGATGAAGCAATGGGTGAGATTTTCTCTTGAGGGAAAAGCAGATACATGCATCTCCGAAGATCTTTCAGCCAGGACCTGGGAAAGGAACTTAGGAGTGAAAAGAGTATGGGTCTCTCCAAAGTGAGAAATGAGAAGGGCATGTGGATGTTGTCAGTGGGGTCCCCTTGGCAGTGAAGTGGTCGTGAGAGAAGGTGGAAGAATGACCCTAAAGACTACTTTACTTCTTCTCTCTTTCTTCAAGTCACCTTGAGACCCCTACAGCCCCCAGTCCAGCAGTGACAGCCTGAGAGGGAGAGGTTGTACCCACTGCAGTGGGGTCTGCACGTATGAGCAGAAAGAGAGGGAAATGCAATAGTAAAATCAATCCCACAACAAGCATCTATTTAAACATCACCTTTTCAACAAGCTCTTCTCCAACCTTAAAATGGAAACCTCTCCCCACTTCTGCTCCTGTGTACCTTTCCTCCTTAATTGTTTTCCCACAGCTCTTGTCAGTACACAGTTTGCTTCTTTGTCTCTGTCCCTCAACTAGAACTTAAGTCTCTTGAGGATAGGGACGTTATTTTATTCACTACTAACTACATCACCAGCTCTAAAACTATGTCTGGTTTATAATAGGGGCTCAATAAATATTTTTCACACAAAAAAAGAGTGGCAGAGAAGAGGGAAGGAGAGAGAGAAGAGAAAGAAAAGGAGAGGAGAGAGAAGATGTAAAGGAGGGAGGAAGAGAGGGGGAGAGGAAGGAAGGGAGGTAAATAAATAAAAAATATGGACCAATCCCAGTAGTTGTCTGACTCACTGCTGACTACTTTTTATGAGTTTTTCCCCAGAATTCTGTATTGAGGAAAACTCAGATTATCCTGCAAAATGGCATGAAGGATCTTGGGGACTGGGCTCGGGCTGCCACAGAGCTCCCTGGAGGTAGCTCATGAAAATGATTGCTAATACTGGTGATGAAGCCTTCTCAGTGGCCAGAGAGGAGAGACCTGCCAATGTCTTTGGACAAGCTAGTAGCTAGCAGTGAACATTTCCTATGGGGAAGTGGTATGTTCATTACTGAAGGCTCACAGCATCACTATAAAAGGGTCCTATTAATATTTCAGTGTTACAGAAAATTAAGGTAAATAGATCTCAGATGCTTTCTTTGTCCTAAGTCAGTGGGGCCACTGAAACTTGACCCAAATTTGTTGGATTCCAAGGCTTCCCAATTCCTGCCACATCCTGCCAGCCTTGAAGGTACTCTAACCTGACTTCCTGGGGAGCAGTCCATTCTATGATCCTTTGCCTCTGATCTTCCAAATCTAAAATGCCCTGTCCTCTGGTGCCTGCTAAATTCATTCCCACAATTAGCAGCTGGATGCTGGTAATGGCTGGGTTTGTTAACCTCGGTGAACTGAATGAGGCAATCCTGTAAGGCTCTAGATGACTCGTTCTAAGCACAAAATTGATAGAAGCTGATAATTACAGTACAGAACCTCTGTATAGTAGTAGGAGTGCAATACGTTTTTGAGGCTGTTATTATTTTTGAGAGGGGCAGGAAACTAAGATCCATATTCTTCATCTCTTCTCTCTTTTTTCAGATATTGAATAGTCTTTTACTGTCGAAAAATTCTCTAACGCGTGTTATCTGCTTTGGGCTTTGCAAGAAGCCTGTGAAATGGCCCAACCGCCCTATTTTTCAGATGAAAAAACAGGCTCCTAGGCTAGTGCCGTTTCCACTGTTTATCCCAGCCCCCACTTTCTCTCTCCCCTTCTTTCTTCTCAGTCCAAGAAGAGCCCTCACTTGTTGGGCTATAGAGAAGAGAAAGAGTGATATTTGTTTTCTGTCTTATTTTCTTCTGTGATTTGGGTGCTGGGTGTGGTTTCCAGGTCTAGGATGACAGGAATTGCATTGTGTGCACAAAACAGGAAAATCTCTGCCAAGCTAGCCTGGAAAGTCTCTGGCTTTCACTCTGAAGACATTGGAAGATGTAGGAGTTCTCCAACACTGTGTCTGAGGGCTTGGCTTGAAGTCCTGCTTCTTCCAGAAAACCCTTTCAGGTAAGGGAGTGGGGATGGGAGCAGAGGGCCAGAGATAGGTGTTAGCTTGACTTGGAGCTTTACTCCTGATTTCTTTATTGTTTGAGTTCGACACACTTTTTATTTTATGATGTGACTGGTCATGGACCATGATGCACATCTGTTGGTATGCAGTGATTTATGGACTGAAGAGCTGGCAGAGAAATAGATGCTTTATGCAACTAACTGCTCATGATTCATATGCCATGGTAACTGATGGGTGAACTGTGGGGTTTGGGAATCAATATTATTAAATATCTGTGGCAAATGAAAAATGTGTGTGTGGAACTATGCAAAGCAATGATGGCCTGTATTCAATTGACTGCTAAATTGCTCCACCAAGAAATTCAATAAGCATCTAAAATTTTTCCTCTCCACCAAAACCTTCTCCCCTTTCTGATTCCTGTTATACCCTCTACCTAGGAACCATTTAACTGCTGATCCTCCTTATCTTACACCTAAGCAATTACCAAGCCTTGTAATTCCAGCTCCTAAATATTTCACAAATCTATCCTAACCTCTCTCTCCCACCCTAGTTCAGGCCCCTATCATACTTGCAGGTATACAGTAGTATTCTTGTCTTAGTTCCTGCAGGTGCCCTTTCAATCAGTCCTTCATATAACTGCCATTAACTAGAACATGAAGCTGATGCTATGATGTCCTTGCTCAAAGGCTTTCAATGCTATCCCCTAACACATCACCGTGGTAGAAGAAGCCTTCTATAAGCTCGTTCCTGTAGACATCTGTTCTCACATCAGTCCCTGTCGATAGTTAACACCTTGGAACCACAGAACTAGGCTGTATGTAGTTGGTTTCCAATTTCTGTTTATCAGGAATGCTCCCCTCCCCTGCCACTCTCCTCACCTGACCACCTCCAACACAGCATTTAAGACTCAGCTCAAGTATCCCATCCTCCTTTACACCCTGGACTGGGCTAGATGCTGTCTCAACCCTCCCAATGTTCTTTTTTTTTTTTTTTTTTTTTTTTAAGAATTAAAAAGGACAATAGCTTTATTAAAAGTAAATAAATGTAACATATAATATATACAGATAGCACATGGTGCCAGTTGTATTTGCAGATATTACTGTACTCCAACTCAAGTTCACAAGTTACACCTTTGCCACAGCTTCGGCTAAATCTTGAACTAGTGCAGAATTCAGCTGTGCTAGAGTGCTGATCTTAGCATGCTTAGATGCACCATACTTGTCCAATGTTCTTTTGAATGACAGTGACACTTTCACCACACAGCTTCATTATCAGGTGCTTATGTATATCTTTTCCAAGGCAAAGGCCAGATTTTATTCACCTTTGTATTCCAAATACCTGGTATACAGTTGGTGCTCAATAAATGTTCGTTATGTAACTGAATACAAGGTTTGGAGTGATACAGAGGCTCTGTAGTGGGCCAGTTAGCATGGAATATGGCAGCATGCAAAATAATGTCATTTATTTCCCTTCGCTTAATCACTACAAGGACAGCAGAGGAGCAGGCCATGCGATTCCCATGAAGAGACGGGACGAGTGAGCCCCAGCAAACCTAAGTGATTTAGCCAATTGCCACATGTCACTTACATGGCAGAGTTCTCTCTCAAACCTGAATCTTTTGACTTGAAGTCCAGGTCTTTTTCTCTGGTGGATTTTAGACCTGAATTTTGTCTGTTGGCTAAGTGTTTGGGTGTACTTTATGGAAAGCAGGTGGTTTTTTTTTCTTTGGTCCACTGTTCTTTCCAATGCCTAGAACACATGGTAGGTACTGAATACATATTTGTTAAATTAATTAATCAGGAGATAGTGAATGTTGGCATGAGGTCAAGTTTTGTTGCTTGGAGTGGAGAAGCCAGGTGTTTGGGAATTCAGTAAGGGTGTATAAAAAAGATATCAAAATATCCCTCAGTTCTAGAGTCAGCAGTTAGAAAGAAGATCACTTTCTTTCTTAAATCCAGATAATAGAATGTCTGTTGGGTCCCCCAGGGCTGAAGTCCCTAGCACTCCAGCCTCCCTGAGCAGGTGAAAGGAAGCTTCAGCAGGCAGCTGGCTCTTACCACCCCAGCAGTGGGGCTCTCGGAAAGGTATTATCACTCCTGGCTGTCAGGACGGGGCTGGAGCTCATCAGCTTCCAAGAATGTGACTGATGGCAAATTTGAGTTCAAAAGAAGATTGTATTTCAAGGCAACTGGAAGCTATTCAGTCAAAGCCAAGTTTTACAGGGAGAGTTTCCTCCTGTCTCCTCTCCTCTCCTCCCTTTCCTTCCAGGGCAGCCTAGGGCTTGTTGAGACCTGAAGAAAGAACTGACAGTGTTTGACTGTTTCCCTAATTGAGAAGAGGAGAGACAGAAAACCAGGCTCTGGACTCATTCACAAACCCAGGGAGGACCCAAGAAACTCATCTCCCTGGGTGCCCTGGTGAGATGCTACTCAATGTCCAACACAGTGGCTGGTGGGGGCCTGGGCTGGGTCTGAGCACCTGTGTCCAGCCCTGAGCATCCTCCCTCAGGAAAGGAGATCTTTACCATGTTCTCTGCTGACTATAATGAAAAAAAAATGGGGCACTGGTAATAAATCAAAATCTTATGTTTGTACAGAACTTTCCAGTTTACTATCACAATAACATAATGAAGCAGCTATGCAGGTGCCATTAACATTTGCAGATAAGAAATCTGGGACCACAAGAGGTTAAAAGACTTGATCATGGTCACTTAGCCCACAGGTGGGGGTGCAGGCTTAACACCAGGCTTGTGATAGAAGATGCCACCAGTGACGGAGCATGCTTCCAGAAACTTCCATATATGAAGTATTTAATCCTCACTGCAATCCATGAATCAGATACTATTTTTGTTCCCATTTTATAGATGAGGAAATAGAAGCTCAGAAAAATTGAGTAAATTGCTTAAGATCATACAACCATTAATAGTGGAGCCAGAATTTATTTTGTGAGGACAACCAGTCTGGCTCCAGAGTCACTTATGTAACCAGTACTTGAGTGTAAATTTCCTTGCTCAGAAGAAAATCTCATCCACAGTTTTTTGGGGCCCCCACATTTGAACATGGCAGTCACAGCCATGGCCCTCTAAATCCTCATCAGATCCTCACTGAGCACTTGTCCATGGCAGATTGAGGGCCCTGGGGGAGAACCCCAACCAGAAACCACCAAGTATACAAATTCAAGAGCCAGCACACCAGTGACCAGAGGGTATGCTGACAAATGAGAATCTGAGGTATAAATATAGTGATAGGAGAGGAAAGCAGAAAAGGACATACAGATCTGTGTGGATTCTCAACCACCTGGAAGGAAGAAAGAAGGGACAAAAGAAAGGGGTCATTTAAGGGAAGCACATAGTCAATTGTCATATTGATTTCAGATGAACTTTATGAGTGTTTATTTTGTGTATCATCCTATTATCCAACCCTATTTAATCTCACTTAAACACTATGAAGAAACTGAGTTCCGAGAGGCTGAGTTACAACACGCTAGTCCCACTATAGTGTTAACAAAGACATCCTAGGTGTCAACATAAGATGATCATTATAACTTCCCCAAATTTCTTTCTTTTCTGGTCCTCATGTGTCCAATCAATGGACAATCTATAGTTATTGAGCCTTCAAGATTTTATGCAGGGAACTGAAGGAACTGGCAAATTCATTGGGAAAAGGCTCTTCCCAAATTCATTTATGTTTAGCTATCAACAGTGGGCAGACCGGTGCTTTGAATAGCAAAATAGAGTGTTTTAGGCATGGAAAACTAGATATAAAGCACTGAAAACAAAACAAAACGTAAACAAACAAATAGAAGTAACTTTTTATTTCCTTATTAGTACTAACTTTAAAACATCTATTAATAGTAGTAAAACAAGTTTACTTAAAATATACCCCTCATTATGAAATAAGAAAAAACGTATTCTGTTCAAAAGCCTAGTGCAGAGGAGCGGCGACATAACTTTGCATAAGGGTGATATACTTCTATGACCACTTACTTAATTAAACTTAAGTTTATTTATGGATTTCCCCTGGCCTTTCCCTTGTTTTGGATTCTCTTCCCATCTAAACTCACCCAGTTCTCTCTGATCGGCCTGCTGGGCAGTTTTTCTCCATTCTCAAAGCTCCTTTGGGTCTTCTGGAGAAAACTTTCTCTATTCTGAATCCCAGCCCAGAGGAAAACCAAATAAAGAAGGAAACCAAGCCCAGCTATCTTCCCAAACATACTTGCAGGAGCGAAGACAAGAATTCACACAGTGAATGCCACGTGTCAAGTGCATGTTCTAGACCTGAGGTTCCCAAACTTTCTCTGTTCACAAAACATTTAGGGCCTCAGTAATTTTTTCATGGTGCCCCTTAGGCCAAAAAAACAAAAAACAAAAAACTGACAGTTCATTTACTAAGTAATTAAATAATTAGATCCAAACAGCTTAATAAGTATGACTGGCTTAACAACTTAGTAGCCAATTGAAAAAGTAATACTCCAAAGATTAAAAGAAAAATATTTGTATTTCATTATTAAATAATTACAATCATTTATTTATGGGCACTGAACAACTTTCCAGACCTTGGAACCATGTTGAATACGACACCATAATCCTCATTTCCTATTCCACATTGATTTTTACAAGGAATTTTCCTTGAAGATCACAGTAACTGCAAAACTACACCATCAAAAGAAATGTGGCACAATCTCATGTGTAAACTATCACTACCTTGACCTAATAGTTCACATGGTGTCTGTCAGACATTTTTTGGGAAAATTTGAAATATTCCATAGCAGCCTGTGGCCCTGCTGCAGTGCCCTAGGCACCTTAGCACTCCGCTTGGGAACCACAGTTCTATACAGTAAGTTCAGTGAGCATGCAAAGGAGAAAGCAAGACTTCTCACAAAAGCGGTACACAGAAGATTTCATGGAGGAAAAGAAACTGGACCTGGCTTGCTGGCTCAGCTGGGTGAAGAGGAATGGCTGCGAACCTGGCAGAATAGAAAAGAGGGTTGTTCAAGGGAAGTCAGCAGACACCTGCATGAGCTGCAGACACAGGAGAAAGTAGACCACAGGGTATCCACGAGGGTCCTAGCCTTGAACCTGGCTGGGCATGGTCACCCTTCCTGTTCCACTTACTGAATTCTTACTAGTTTCTCTGCTCAACTAGACTTACAGCTCTGAGGGCAGAGACTCTCTTCATAACTTTTCATCTTCCATACAAGGAGCACAGAGCTTTGTGCAGAGAGCCCTTTCAAAAAGTCTTGACCTATTGACGCACCCAACCGTACTGGGATCCTAATATCCTGGACCTTTGCAGATCAGTGGCATGGCCAAAGTGGGGAAGGATTCCAGCATCAGGTCAGGCTACCGGGTAGAGCTGTCATTCCTGCTGCACACTCATTCCCTTACAGCTAGTTTGGGAGAAATGATAAGTGAGGGAACTCAGCCCCTGTGCAGTTTTCAAGAACAGTCACATGGAGAGCTCAAGAATGCTCATTTCCAGGTCTCTGATCTGTCACACCTCCAAAGTTGCACTAGGAGGACAGATGGGACAGTCACACCTCTCCAGCAAGCCTCTGTTCCCACAGGCAACAAGAGGTGACAATAGCCATCAGAAGGCTGTTTGTGTCTTCCTTATTTATAGTGTAAACAGCATTAGGCTGCAGCTTTGGAAGGCCTTCCTCTATTTGTTCATGTAAATCCACAGACCTGGATGTGGTTTCTGTGCAAGATCTCAAGCCATGAAGGCACAGGAGGTTTGTGCAGTGGCTTCTGGATTCCTCCTTTTATAGGAAGAGGAAGAACCCTGTAGCCTTTGCTTCTTCTGCATCTACTCTGTGTATTTATATTGCTCTTAAGCAGATATTCTCCCTGGAAACAAAGAGATGGCTTGGTTTTCAGTGCCCCTATCCCTCCTTCCTGCACACAGCACTGCTTTAAATAACAAATCTCTTGGGAACATCACTGTATAGCAGTTAATTGAATTAAAAGCAAAGTCAGCAATAACAAATGAAATCTTTATAACCAAGGTCTGTAGAGCAGTCTGCATCTGCAGCTATGTAACCAAAATATAAATATGTTTCTGAAAAATAGACATGTCATTGGAATTCACTAGCCTCAGTACAAACATCAGTACATTAGTAATTGGTAGCATCTTTCACTTTGAGGAAGCGTTGAATTCTAGGAAAATTAACATATAATAGATTCTGTTTCAAGAGAAACCTATTGTTTTCCTGTTAATTCCCTTCATAAAATTGAAAATTCTTTCTCTGTTTCTCATGGTCTCTTACAGATCTGGATTTACAAGTGCAAAGTAGCAATCAAGAGACATTTCAATTCCTCCTGGGTATTTTGTCCTGAATTAGAGAAAATGGCCAACAGTGGATAGTAATGCTTCATGATTCAACCGCCTGAGCTTCTCATAAGGTCCTTGCCCCAGCGAAATATTTGCATACTTTTCCTCTAAGTGCATCTTTAAAAGTAACATCTGTAATGTTGGTTGTAAACGCTAAGCCACAGTCCTAAAGACGAAAATAATAAGAAAAGTAAGCCTAGGTAAAATGTGGAAGTTCTCTCTGAATTCTTTTTGTTTCTAATGAATGCTGAAGAGAATTCTGACTGGTGTATCTCCCAGAGTGGATGAAGGGTCTCTAAACTCATTCTCAAAGTTAACGATTCTCAAGTCAAAGCCTCTCCTGAAGCTGCCAGGGGCGATTTACATCTTCATCCAAGCTGGGCATTAAAAGCAAAAACAAGCAAACAAACCTTGGGCTTTTGTTCTGTTCTCCAATTACCGGCTTTCCTGACTCCTCCCACCAGAACTCCAGCTTCCTGCATTTCACCTGTGTCTTTCCTTCACTGGTTTACCCCAAGTGCCTTAAATGTGGGCCTGGCACACAGTTGGCACTCAGTATTTCTTTAGAAGGGGAATGAAGGAAGCAGCACTGGAGAGCGTGTTGTGAGGTGTATAAGGGGCAGAAGCCACCAGTGGTGCTTCACTCAGAGCAGCACTCAACCCATGTTGTTTTTTCCTCTTTTCTCGGCAGCCTCTTGAATAGTTAAAGACCTCAATCCTATTTCCCAGACCATTCACTGCTCTGTTCATCACACCTTTGCTTAAATATGACAGTGACAGAACCAATATCCCATACATAGCAAGTGACCACATACTGGGTGGCTTAAAACAACAAAGGTTTCCTCTGTCACAGTTCTGGAGGCAGAAGTCTGAAACTGAGGTGTTGGAGGACCTGTGACCCCAGTTCTGCTGGTCCCCAGCAATTTGAAGTTTTCCCTGGCTTTTAGCTGCTTTTTCTCTGACTTTAGGTTCTGCTTCTGTCTTCACTTTGTCTCCCTCTCTTCTTATACAGACAGCTGTTATTGGATTTAGGACTCACCCCAAAGCCAGGATGATCTTACTTAATTTGCTGACCCTTAATTCAGAGACCGTCATCCCAAATAGTCACATTCACAGTTCTGATAGGACCTGTCTTGGTGGGGGGCACAATTCAGCTGACTACAGTGAGAATCAATGAGAATTCCAATGAGGTCTTACTGGTGCTTAGTACACTGGTGCTAAGTACAATTGTACAAAGTACCATTACTTAGGACGATCTGATTACTTAACAGATGCTAAGATTCTTTAATGTTTCAGTTGCCACGAACATCACTTTATTTTCAAGTGCACTGGAGGTTCTTAACTCCAAGTTAAGACACAGTTGAGAGTGCACGATAGAAAGCTCACGGAGCCGTCAATGAATATTTCTTAAACATGCTTGGAGAATTAAGCTAAAAGCACATGCTGTTAATTTTATTCACAACAATTTCATTATAAAAACAACTTGCTGAATGTCAAAACACATTCCTTGCACCAATTTGCCAATTCAATAACCAGCCTTATTAGAGAGAGGCTTTTGTTTGGTAGGGTTTATTCTCATGAACCTGTACTAGTTCCTGGTGATCACTATTGAAAGATTGACTCTAAAATGTTGGTGTTGACAGAAAGCAAGTTTGCCAGTCTGCAGTTACTGGAATGAAACTTTAAAAAAGATATTTGCTTACATCCTGTCAACTGACACTTCTTCATTTCCCAGGGATTCTCGGATTACTGACAGCAGCTTTTCTTATAAGGAATTAACTCACCTGTGTGAAATAAAAAATTCTGTGTACAGTGAATCCCGAGTGGATGTGTGTATATGTAACCTGCTTTTGTCTGATTAATTCTCACAACAACCCTGCAAGGTAGAAACGGCTGTCGAGCCTGCTTTACAGATGAGGAAAACAGTTTAAGCACAATGGGTGACAAGAAATCTCACTTCGTGAAAGCTGGACATTTGAAAGGAAACCCTCTGTGAAGATGAAGTTTCTGGTGCCAGAGAATGCCCCTTCGATCTGGAACACAGGTTCCATCAGTGCTGCTTCTGTGGTGTATATAGCTGGTGACATCTGAATGGGGATGAGCCCAGATGAATAAGAATCTTGTGGTTGTTGAAGGTCATAAATGTTAAAATCAGGACACCGTACCAGTTCTTGCCACATTCATATCAGCTGATGTCTCAATCTTAGAACAATTGCTTCTTGTTCAACCCTCTGAAATACTTACTGAAAATGCTTTTAAACAATTAATTCAGGTCAACGATTCATATTAAAATCATGAGAGAGAACTTTAAACAATAACAACAACAACAATAAAATGATACCTAAGCCCTTCTCCAGACCAATTTTAAAAGGTTCTGTAGGAGTGAAGTACAGAGTCAGCATTTTTAAAAAGTTTCCCGAGTGATTCTAATGTGTGGCCTGGGGTGTGAACCATTGATAGGAAATTATCTTACTTAAAGTGATGGGATCAGAGTTTCTCAAACTTAACTGTGCATAAAAACTACTTAGAAGCTTGTAAGAAATGCGGGTATCCAGGTGCTTCCTCTAGAGATTGTAGGTTGAGAGTGGGGGCTAGGAATCTGCATTTGTAACCAGGGTCTCAGGTGAGTTAAATATATATATATCCATGGACCACATTTAAGAAACAACAGGAAAGACGTCCTCTTTGGCCCATCTTGAACTAAAACTTTTTTTTTGTCTTCTGTGTTTCCCATTCCAATATGAAGATCAACTTTATTTCTTAAAAGAATTTAAGTAGACTAGTAGTCATATCAGCTCTGCTGTGGGAACAAACAAAGTCCCACATATTAGTGGATTCATACAAAGTTCATTTCTGGTTACTCCACATGACTTTCACACTGTGGGCTCTGCTGCACATGATCCCCGGAGACCCAAACTGATGGAGATGCCACCATCTCATAATGCTGCCACCTCAACGGGGTAAGTGGCAGAGGACAGAGAAGAGTATGCAAAACTCACAATGACCTCCCTCCGACAGGAAGGGACATTAATATTGCTATTGACAGTCCATTCGCCAGAGCTAGCCATGTGACCCTCAAGAAGGAGGCAAGAGAATGAGGGGGAACTTGGACAGCAAATGGTAGGCACGGTCCTCTCTTCCATGGCATTACAATTGTGCCTGACCTGTGGCTTCTTTGATCTATTGACGACGTGTTATCTTTCTCAATCAAGCAAGCATTTACTAAGCTCCAACTTCAAGATCAGCGCTGTGCCAGAAAATAATGGAAGACAGCTCCAAAAGAAGTAAAAGATAGCCCTCCTAGTCCTTGAGACCTGTTGAGGAGATAACACTAGTAGATCGTAAGGAGTTAGTAAATGACAGACAACATTGCATGACTGAGGGCCAATTTATGTGGGCAGCGCTATGCAACAGATGGTCAGAAAATGTGTCATCAAGAGACCTGGCATGGTCAGGAAAGGCTTGAAGCTAAACTAAGGCTTGAAGGAGGTCTAGGTAACCTCTTAGAGAGAAGGCACAGGTAACAGCTTAGAGAAAGGTACAGGAACAATTGAGTACAAATCCTCAGAGAGAATCAAGGTGCAAGGTGTCCAGGGAGCCCCTAGTGGTACATGTGCTACTCCCCAGTTTATTTTGGTTTTAAATGAAGCCCATAATTAACTGAACTCAGGCTGTCAGTGAAAGTCAATTGTTGGCAAAGTACTAACTCCATTAAGCAGCAGATTGTATATATAAACTAACTTCTACCTTTTCCCTATTTAAGAGGAGAAATGCCTCGATAGAGTCTTCAGACCAGGAAAATCTGTAGAGCCTACGTAGGAGCCTCTCTACTGTCCCCACGCAGTGGCGTTCCTCTCTGAGGACCCCAGGCAGAGTGTTCCCCAAGGGGGCCCTGAGTGCCTGGGGTGCACACTCATGCGTGATGTGGGTATCTCCTAAGACTCAAAGGCCTCACGTTTGGCCACACTGCTGCTGCCATCACCACCGTCTCTCAGGTTTCAAAAATGGTGGTATCAGCAAGCTCCCAAGACCTTCTCTCCAAAGGTATGGCTCTGCCAGCCCAATAAATCTGCAGAAAAATAATAAATAGATGCTCTCACTGCCCCTCTAGAGGAGGCTTGGGAAATTCCCTCCACCCTATGCTGCTGCCACCACTCATGCCTGAGACCAGAGGAACTCACAGGGTACTGCCATCCCCGGAGACAATGACTCAAGTCTCTGGAGGGGCGGGTGAGCTGCTGCAGGCAGTGCCTGCGGACAGGGAGGGCTCAGGAAGATTGGGATCTGCTTAGCTGTTTCGAAACTGAGTCTAGTGCTGGGCCTGGAGGAACAATGCCTCTGCAGATAAGCAAGCTGGGCTGGAAGTCTGGGTCAGGATGGAGCTCACCTCTGAGAACAGCTTGTCTGGAGGTGCTGTGAGAACCATGGTTTGGGCATGCCTGCTTGCCTGTGGCTTTGGTCCCCGCAGCACAGAGGGGGGTAAAGGGGAAAACAATGTTGAAATATCAACAGAGAGGCAGAAGCAGTTTTCATGTTTTCATGGGTGGCTATGTCAGGGTGGCAAGAAGGGAAGGAAGGGAGGACTTGAACTTGGAGTCTGGGAGAAGCGTTTTATCAGGGGCTGCTAAGGAGGTGTCTCTGCATCCCCACCAGGAGATCTTAAATCCCAGGTTGGAACATTTCCTCCAGTTCCTACACCTGATAAGTGAGCACAGTGAGGCCCAGAGAGGGAAGCTGACTGACCCAAAGTGACACAGCTAATGGAGGCAGAGTCAGAACTGCTCTGTTCTCCTGGCTCATAGTACAAGTCACTTTCCACCACACTACCTGTCAGGGCAAAATACATACATCCACACATGCACACACGCACATCCACACACATGGAAAATCAGACAAAGAATGAGTTTAATGTAGGGTGGAAATGCTTCTGCAATGTGGAAACTGGTCCCAATGAAACTTCACATTACCTCCTCAGCACCTACTGCTTCCCCTGTGGCTACATAACCAGTCAGAGGAAGCATGCCTTCTTTTGACAATAGGTCCTTAATCATATCATAGATGACCTTCTCATTTTTAGTTAAGATTCCATTTGGTCATGCAAGAGGTAACCCACTGGCATAGCTTGGATGTGACCACAAGGAAATCTGACACCTTTGAACCACTACAGAAGCTCTCGGCCCTGGAGCAGAGTCTTCTAAGAATTACTTTTGGGGAGTAAGTGGAAGGAATTCTGCTCATTAGGTAGGTTTTAGGTATCATCCCAAATAGATACACATTGTCACTTTATGACTCTTTAGAAAAGTTATATGTGGGGTAGCACTCCCTTGGAGAGTTGAGAAGTTACTGTGGGGAGAAGCTCAAGGGCAGGCTGGAATGGGGAGAGAGCCCTGTCAGGCAGCAGAAGCAGAGACAGACACATGTCTTCTGCATGGGAGGCTCTAGAAAAAGCTCCAAGTCTCCCTTGACTCTACCTGCCTTCGTCACAGGTCCCTTCTATCCTTCCCTGCACAGATGTCCCAGGTGCTCTGCAGGTACTGACAGAGGACCTAGTGCTTAGAAATGAGCTGAACCAGATTGCCTGTAGGTTGCCCAGCTCCGCCACTCAGCCATGGGATCTCGAGCAGTTATTTAACCTTTATGCTCAGTCTCCACATCTTTAACATGGGAATAATAATAGTTACATCATAGGGTAGTTATTGGGGATTATATTAATTATATAAGTATTTAATAAAGCAGCATGTTACTTTATTATAGTCAGTATTTCCCCTTCTACGCATAAATCTAATTTTCTGTTTTGTGAAGTGGGGCCAGCACAAGAGAGAGACTATGGCTTAAATTAATCACAGCCTCCCAACCTCATTCATGTATCATCGCTGTGTTTTTCCTTTTCCTTTTTCTTTTTTTCCTTAAGTGAAACAGCCACAGGTAAGACAACTATTCAAATAGAGCTTCAGGCAAAGCTTAGCTTCCCCTTGTTCCTCCTGGATCTCCAGCTGTTCACAAACCTGTAATTGTCCCAGCTGTTTTCTGAGCACAGGGGCCCAGCCTCTCCCGGTTGAGTATGGTAGCAACCTGGCAGGCGAGGTCCCACCTGGGCACCCAGCAGAAACATTTATTTGCATATTTCCTAGGCTCTTCTTTTGAAATTTCACACCAATAATTAAGGATTTCTAATTCTCTAGTAATTGAGTACCATTTGGGACTGAGTTAAGCAGATACTATCTAAATAATTATCTATGACTGCATTGCTTTCCTCTGTGTGGGCTACGGATGGCTTGTTAAAAGTCAACATAAAATATTTTTCCCACCTGGCTCTTGTTAGGTCTGATACAGTCCCGCTCCCTTTCCCTTTCCAGTTCTCCCTCTTTCCACCCTTTCTCTGCTCTTGTTTCTCTTTCTCTTTCCCTCCCTCCTTCATTTGGCATACTTCGCCAGTGCCACACAACCCAATCATGTGAGTTATTTGGTGAGAAAATCAATCTCCACTGTTTGTTCTGTGGAATCCCAAACCAAATAATTAACAGGACTGATTTTTTTTAATGGTAGAATTGACTGGGTGGTTAGGCAGTTTAATTTGTTATATCTAATTTAATTAAACCAACAACAATCTAGCATAGTAGATATAACTATATTTCACCAATTAAGAAATGGAAGCAGAGAAAGGTTAAGTAACTTGCCCATGTACGGTATATGTGTATCATACTTTAACATGTATGATAATATATATCAAGCACGGCCCTCTTTTCATTTAAAATCACTACTGGAGCCCTGGCTGGTGTGGCTCAACGAATTGAGTGCCAGCCTGCAAACCAAAGGGTCACTGGTTCGATTTCCAGTCAGAGCACATGCCTGGCCTACAGACCAGGTCCCCAGTTGGGAGCATGCAAGAGGCAACCACACATTGATGTTTCTCTCTCTCTCTCTTTCTCCTTCCCTTCCCCTCTCTCTAAAAATAAATAAATACAATCTTTTAAAAAATTGTTTAAATTCACTACTGGAATGATGCAGACCACGAAGACCCCTCCCTGCCCCCAAGACTAACAGTCCTCTTCTCAATGAACTCTACCCACTGCAGCAGAAGTTCCCTGGGGGTTTAGATGCCTCATGACATCTTTCACTTCCAGTAAGAGCCTCCAGATAGGTCCTTGAGGGCAGGGGCCAAGCCCTATACTCACCTCTATCTACTCCTTCAGGACCCAGTGCTGTATTCAACAGAGTAGGTCCTCAATGCTCACCTGTGAATACATTGAAGCGTTCACAGGGCCCTGGGTTTGTAGGTTTCTCAGTGTTTGGAGTTGCTCCTGACTGATCTGGAACCAGTGGGCAGCATTCACCCTTACTGTTCATCTGTTATTGTCCTGTCTTATAATGGGATTGCATACATTCCTTTCCTCATATACCACAGGGCCTATAAGTGCTGAGAATACAGTGGATACTCAAAGAGTTCTTGCCAAATTAGACTGAATTACTAATATACAGCAGCACTAGGGCAGGTTTTTAAAGAAAAACAAGGGTGCATGATCTGAAAGCAATAAAGGACACCCAGCTTCCCCACCCCACAGCCCATCTGTCAGCCTCACCTGTCAGTGCAGATTGTTGGTAGTGGATTCATAGTTTCAGCAAAGTAGACATAGGTAAATAAATGGTGGGTAGGCTACTTATCCCACATTTCAGAGAATCCAAAAATTTCTAGCTGTGACCAGGTAGTTTCACTCGTCAACAGATTTTCAATTGTTCAAACCATCCCTGCAGTAGGAGTGAAAATGTACCAAATAGCTTTTGTTTGTGATCAGATTATAGCCTTTGTCCCTATAAATACATGACATTTTATATGCACATGCCCAGACCTCTGGAGGCCAGATTCTCCAGACAGATTCCCTTCAAGCTCTCTCTCTCTCTCTGCATTTGTGGAGGGTTACTCCATCTCTTGAAGCTTTTCCTAAAAATCTGTAAAATGAAGGTTATTCTCTAAGGTCTCATCCTCAAGTCGAACCTACTAACATCTATGACAGTGGAGGTGGTACAAGAATGAGTCATAAGAATATCGGTATAGAGATGAACCTAAAATTTGGCTATATAGGAGCCAGAACAATGCTAGGAGAGAGAGCCTGGGGAGGAGCCAGCTCTGGGGCAGGAAAAATAAACAAGACATGAACAGAGGAAATAGCCAAGGGTGGAAACTAGGAAGGGTTCAGTAACAAGGTAGGCTGTAGGCACTGAGAGTTAGGCTTGTGGAATGTGATGTAGGTTAGACCCTTCAGGGGCTCTGGGAAGCACCTCTGAACTGTGGTTATCAAGTCCGATAACCCAACAGAATTATCTGGAGAGCTTTGGCCCCCACCCCTGGGGATTCAAGTTAGGCAGATGTGGAGTTGTCTCATGAAGGAGTTTTTAAATAAGCAAATCCCAGGTATGTTCATGCAGTGGCCTTACTGTGTCTTTAGCACAAGTTGAGAGGGCTTCCATGGGTGAGGGGAAGGGGAAGCTGGAATTCTGGGAGTAATGGAGCCTAATTGTCTAAGTGTGTAGCAGAGCTTATGCTTTAGGGTCATGGGCATCTGTAATTTGTCCGTGTGCATAAACTGTGTCAGCCCAGGTTCTTCATGCTTTGGATGATGGTCATACAATTGGAGGATGAGGACTTGGGGATGACATTGAGGAGGGGGCTGCATAGTTCCAGGGAAGGGCTTCCTGTCTTAGCACAGACCACCCCAAATTACCTTCCTCTTTTAAGGGGCAACAAACAGAGGCATAAAGAGTACTGACTATGGAGAAAGAATGTCTAATGTGGATCTCAGCTAGGGTTGCCAGTTTTGCAAATAAAAATATAGGATGCCCAGTAAAAGTTGAATTTCAGTGCTGTATTTTATCTGGCAACCCTAATCCCAGCCCCTGCGCTTAGTAGCTGAGTGACAGTGGGCTCTGCTGACACTCTCTGTACCTCTGCTCCCTCCTCTGTAAAACGGGGTGATAGCAGCAGTGCCATGAGAGCTGAATGGTTACAACAGGCTGGGAGCCAGGACAGTGCCTGGCACAGGCAGGGTGCTAGATAGATGCCAGCTTCCACTGTTATTTGATAGCGCCCCTCTGATGTTTTTATCCCAACACCAGGCCAAGGATGACTGTTGGAGTTCTTGACATTGCAAAAATATTATTCCTACTTTTACCCTCAAATAATAAGGTCCAATGTTCATTTCCTTTATGGGCCACTAGGATTCAAAGAGCAGGAATGTTTGTGGTCCAAAGCTACACTCTGATAAGATGTGTCTCTAATAGCTGTTTGTGGCAATAAGTTGAATTTAGTGGCTGAGAATAGGTCCAGCTCACTGTAGTAGAGAAGAGCTGTCCCCAGAGAATGTCTCACAGATATGAATAGTGACAGCTCAGGTATCAGAAACAAACTAGGGGGACTAATATATGGTGATGAAAGATGGTTTGACTTTAGAGGGCGGGCATGCAATGTGATGTATAGATTATGTATGATAGAAATGTACACTTGAAACCTATATGATCCTAGTAACCAATGTCACCCCAATACATTTAATAAAAAAAGAAAAGAACACAATGAAGAATTGTGTTCTACATTGGGCTTTAGGATTATCTAATTCAACCACAAGCTGCACTGCCCAATAGAATTTACTGCAATAACAGAAATAACATCTGAACCTTCCAACAGGCCGGTCACTAGCCACATGAAGCTATTGAGCATAGGAAATGTAGCTAACACAAGTGAGAAAGTGGGTTTTTAATTTAGCTACATGTGGCAAGCAGCTACTACATTGGACAACACAGGGAGGAAGCATGTGGAACCCAGGAAGGTAAAATTAGTTTTTCCAGGTCTCCCAGTCGATTATTTATACGGCTGAGGCTGGGACCCAGGCCGCCTGACTTCTTTCTCAGTGCTCTTTCCCTCCGGAGCCATTAAGAACAAGTGCTAGTGGTAGGCAGACATGGCCTCTGCCTAGAGAGCCTTGTAACATTAAACCAGAGGCATTCTTCTTTCTAAAGCAATGAGAATACTGTCAGAATCAAGGCCGATGAAGAAATGCAGGCTGTAGAGTTAGAGACATTTCTTACAGCTCTAATCCCCAAATAAACAGCTCTGCTCTTTCATCTCCTCCACCTGACACCTCCTTTGTTGAAGCTGTCAGGCTCTGTGAGACCTTAAGCCCCACTGGCTACATTATCTGGCACGTTGCAGAAGGCCGACCTGGCTGGGTCATAGCTCTGCATGCACTGGGCCCGCTCAGTTCCATCAGTACTGGCCCTTTATGTCTTTTTGAGCTGACACCTTCTAGGAACCCCATCTAGATGGGATGAGATGAGGCTCAATACTGAGAGCAGGGAGCAGGGGAGGCAGTAAAGTGCAATGGGCTCTGGAGCCAGTCAGGCTGCCTGGATTCACATCCCGGCCTTGTCGCTTACTCGGTACAAGCTGGGTGACTGTAGGCAAATCACTTAGCTTCTCTGGGTCTGTTTTTTCAGGTGTAAAATGGGAGACAATAACTGTATCCATTTCACAGAATTGTACTTGGAACAATGCCTAGCACAAAGGAGAAACACTTGATAAACACTTAGTGTTTTCAGAGTGGGCCTTGACAGGGAGATTGAGGTTGGAGAGATGGCAATACACAGACTGGCTCTGGCAAATGACTTTGGGCAAGCTGCTTAATGTTTTGTGGGTAGCAGTTTTTAGGTCTAAATTATAATGAGAACAATGGGGCTCCCTGATTAAGAACATGATAGAAGGGAGTTAAAGGAATAACAATAGTTTTGTGTGACTATGAAGTGTTCTAAAAACTGTCTCTCCTAATATTATTTTCTGAGAACTTCAGGAAGCCCTACTATTCTATTTCAGTACAGTGGCCACATTTTATGTCAGTCTTACAGACTATTTCAAAATTAGATGAGATCCTGGAATTTAAAGACTATAAACTGAGACCCACAGGGCAAATACAGGCTGCAGATGTGTTTTGCTTGGCCTGCAGTGACGACCCAAACAATGTTTCTAAAATGTTTAATTAGTTGCCAACTTTTAAAAAACAAGAGCTTTCACACTTTAAAAATTGAGTTCCCAGCTTGTCTTGCAAAAACAGGTAATATGGCAACACCTGTCCCAACTTCAGGCCAGGCAACAACTGACCAGCACTGGTCACAGGTCCTCTGGCCCAGCTCACTCTGTGTGACCTGCCTGACTCCATCCACCAGCGTCCCCTGGATCTAGTCCCACCCTTCCTTTTAATGATGGGAAAACCGAGGAACCCAATTTCCCTCGGCTGGTGCATCCTTTGCTCCTGCAGTTTTTGAACTTGAGTCAGCATGAGAATCACCTGGAGGACTTGTGGAAACACACTGCTGGGCCTCACTCCCTGAATTTTTGATTCAATAGGTCTGTATTTTTAACAAGCAGATGCTCACGCTGCTGGTCCAGGGACACACTTTGAGAACCTCTGTTTTATACCCCACCCTTTTCCATTTGAGAACTTATCATCCTGGCACTGACTTAGCAATTGACTGTTCCCATTGATTCTTCTCCCTCTTTTTCCATCGTCTTGTTTCTCTCTTTGCTGTTTTTCTCGTCTTTTCTCTTCCTAGTTATTCTTTCACCCTACCCTCACTTTTCTCAATTGCCTATGTTTCTGGAGGTCGGCTGTGGGAGCGTCTTGAGGACCCTCCCAGTAACTTGCCTCAGCATCTCCCTTCTTTCCAACGCCCAGCCTCCCCAGCCCATCTTCGGGGGAGAAAAGGGCGGTGCACCTGGCAGGGTGCAGAGCCCTGACCCGGAGTGTGGGTCCCCTAGCCCCAGGCCGCCCCCACCCTTTCCTGCTCAGGCCTCCGACCCTGCCAGGAGCAAACGTCCACCCCTCTGTTCAGCCCAGAGTCTCTGAAAAGCCCTCGCTCCTTGGCCGACGCGGGGTCCTGGAGCCAGCGTCCTCGCGGAGATTTGCATCCCTGCAATCACATCTGTCATGCTGCTGTCATTACTTATCTCTCTTCAAACCCTTTCTGCGGTTAGGAGAGTTTTGAGCAATCTGGGCGGGCCGCCCCTACCCGCCCCAGAAGCCCGGGTCAGGGGGTTGGGGGGTGGCAGCATCCTCGGAGAAGCTCTTCGGGAAGAGAAAAGCGATCACTCTCCTTACCAGATGAATTTTCTCTTATTCTGGAGACAAACGAACAAACACAGAACCTTGCGGGTCGACGGGGTTTGGGCCCCTCTGCCCCCGTCCCGCATCGGTGCCACGAACTCGGAGCTCCTAGCCTCGCGCCCAGGAGGGCCGGGAGCGCCCTCCAGGTTCGGGTGGAAGGCGCCGCCCGCGAGTCCTGCGCTGCAGTCTGCAGCTGCCGCCTACCCGCAGGCCCGCGGCCTTGCGGCCTCTGCACCTGTGAGAGGTCCCAGGCCGGTTTTGGGGAGACTCTACCCCAGGTGGTTCAGGAGTAACTGTGGTGTCTCCGTCAGGGGGAATCCCCATGTAAACGCTAATCAGGACCAAGGCAGGCAAGAGAGAGATTTCTTCAGGTGAAGGAAGAGGGAGGGGGTGAGGAGAAGACAGATGTTGCTACTGGGAACGTGGCACTTTCTCACATGGCTGGGGGCGGGGACTGGGAGGGAGCAAATGTACCTTGAGACCCTCCATGTACCAGGTGCTTCCCTAAATCTTCGGCAGAGCTAGGCTTCGATTGCCCCCCATTCTCCTCTTGCCCCGGAAGAGAGGCTCCCACTGGATTTAGTGTTTTCACTTTTCCCCTGCGCAGAAACCAAGGATGGGAAAAGAGGATTTCTGAGTCAGAAGGCCCAGGGCCCCCGATTGCCACTAGAATCTTCAGGCTCCATAAGCAGCTCTCCCACTCTGCCTGCTGCTCAGCACGCAGGTCCATTTGTAGGGTATCCAGGAATGGTGAATCCTATAAATGGGGGCTGTGAGGAGAAGAGCAGGTGGTAGGGGCCATGCGGGTGGGGTGGGGTCTCCTACCATAGGATTTATCTAACCCACCGATATTTAGTATGATTAGAACTGCTTGTGTCTGTTGAATGCTCGCTACTCCCTAGACACTGTGCTTCGGGCAAGACTTGCTTTCACTCCTTTGAACCTAGCAGCCCTATAACACAAGTGCCCATTATACAGATGAGGAGACTGAGGTTTAGAAAGGGTTAGGTATTTGCCCATATTCATGCGGATAAGTGGTGGACAGAGATTCAAACTCAGGATGGCTAACTCTGAAGCCTGCTCTTCAACCTCTTCGGTGTCTGGCTCTCTCAAGAGTGGACAGAGGGCTCAGGGGCCAGAGTCACCAGGGAGAGGGATGCTGAATGAGCTTCACTGGCCTTGAATAAAATAATCATATTTTTCTTCTTCTTTTTACTTTTTAAGGAATAGAATAAGAGCATACATAATGGTTAAGTGTTCCAAAATTTTCAGGTTTATCCTCATTTCCAAAAGTTTGTTCTGGTGTGCTTCATTATTCATGAATATGTCCTGGAAAAATTGTTATGTGGAATTCAAACTGCCACTGAGACTCTATATCTGGAAGCAACATGAAACTCACCTGCTGGTCTGTGAGATACACCTTTTAAAAAAGATTTTATCCTCATTTATTTTTAGAGAGAGGGGAAGGGAGGGAAAAACAGAGAGTGAAACATGATTGGATTCACACCCTAAACTGGGGGCCTGGCCTGCAAAGCAGGCATGTGCCCTGACTGGGAATTGAACTGGTGACCTTTTGATTTTCAGGCCAGTGCTCAGCCCACTGAGGCACACTAGCCAGGACTGTGAATTCCACCTTTTGACATACTGTCATGGGAATTTCGTCCCAGCCGAAACCCATGGGTGACCGTGACCCAATGCATGTATGAATCTCATACCGAGACACGCGGGGAAAGAGAGACCGGGGCCACGTGGCTGATTCCTCCCATCTCAGGAAAAAGCCCCGTGGCTTGCCCAGCCGGAGTTTTTACTAGGGGCATTAGCACACATTTACATTGGATTGATTATTCATGGATTAAGCAGAACAGGGGTAAGATTACTCATTAGCAGGGCATTAGGATGTAAATTCAGGTCTGGTGGCAGACAGGACCAGGTTAAAGTAATATGCAGGGCACAGCAAGCCAGAATTTTCTAAGATACATCTTTGCCAAATTCCTATTAGAGAATTCCCATTCCACAGACATGATTCACACTTGCTCACACGGGAATCACACAGAGCTGTGCTCAAAACGTGTAAATTCTCAGAACATGCATGTTGAAATCACTGCCACAACATACAAATGACAATTTCCTGTATCACAGGAGCTTTCCATCTGTCAAAAAAAAGGAATTAGAGAAAGAATTGGTTTTATTTTCATTTCATCATACTCAGATGAAACTTTTATGAGGACATATTGAGGTTTCCTAAAAGCCTATAACTTTCCTCTTTATTTTTGTTTGTTTTTGGTGGTCCCTATTTCCCTGTAGTGATTTGCGGAAACACCTTGAAATTAAAAGAGACTTTACGGATAATATCATCCAACTCCTAATTCTACAGGTGAAGTCAATGAGGCCAAGGGAGTAGGTAACGCAAGAGGGCACAGTTAGGTACTGGTCAAGATGGACCTAGAACCTGGAGTTTGGGCATCACAATCCTGGGGTCTTTGCACTCCAGTGAAATGTAAATGGCCCTGTGCTTGTTTCATGTGGTCAGGGTATGAGTGGATGGGAGTGTCATTCTAAGAAAACCTAGGAAGTAGGGGAGGCTGTAGGTGGAAATAGAGGAGGAGTCCTGGCAGAAGGGAGGGGAGCAAAGGAGCTGGGCTGGGCCCCAGTGGGTACCGGAAGACTTGCATTCCCAGCAGGTACGGACAGCATTGATCACTGAGGGTTCTCATAAAAACAGTCTCTCCTTGTTCAGGTAGCTTGGCTCAGGTATAAAGCACTCAGCAAACCCTTCCAGGCACATCCTGTCATCTTTACCTTTTAGTCTAGAGATTCTTCCCTTCTCAAAACCCTCATCCCCAGGTTATATCCTTCTGTCTGTCAGTCTTTTCATCCTCATGTTTCAGTGATGGAGTGGCCTGCAGCCTCCCCTGTGGACTCTGAAGGAGGTAAATAAATTTCTGTTGGAGCCCTGGACTCTTCTGGCTTCTATCCTCAAGTTTTCCCTGTCTGTAGTGATGCTGTAAGTCCTGTGGAGCCATGATTTCTCACAGGGGCTAGAGGGTGGTTATCAGAATCTAGATGAAGGATGTCATTGATTACAAAGCAAAAAATAAGCTGATACTGAAAGTGATGAACTGTCTTCTGCTCTTCACTGAAATGAGATATACTCAC
>PVJI01014371.1:0-44390 GCA_004026765.1 Micronycteris hirsuta
GGTTATCATCCAGAAATGGTATGTATTATATTCCTCCTTTAAAATGTTAAAATTATTTTTCTTCCAAAGATATGTCACCTTATTCTCTTCAATGTATGTATGCTAAGAGTCAGTGAATTGTTTTTTATTAATTTGCTGAAAAGGAAAATAGTTACAGGATCCTCTGACACGTGGAGTTCTTTGGAGCTGGACAGACCTAGGGCCACATTATGTTTTACTTCATCCTTTCGATTCAATACTTAATAATGTAACCCGGGGCAAATCACATAACATCCTAAAGCCTTCATTACTAATATGCCAAATGAGAAGCATGATGGTACCAACCATATAAAACTGTTTTTAAGAATTAAATTCAAGTTGAGTGTTTGGTACAATTCCAAACACTCACTTGGTAACCCTTCAGAAAAATGTATGTTAGCTACTATTGTAATTATCATAACTAGTGTTTTATGGGCTGAATTGTGCCCCGCCCCCAACACCCACCACGTTCATACGATCTGTTGAAGTCCTAACCCTCAACACCCGAGAAAGTGAGTGTATTTGGAGATAGGGTCTTTAACGAGGTAATTAAGATAAAACAAGGTCATGCAGGCAAGCCTGAGTCCAATATCAATGGTGTCCTTATAAGAAGAGGTAATTAGCATAAAGACACACAGAGGAAAGGCCATGTGGTGACACAGGGAGAAGATGGCATCTGCAAGCCAAGAAGAAAGACCTCAGAAGACATCAATCCTGCTGACACCTTGGTCTTGGACTTCTAACCTCCAGAATTGTGAAGATTAAACTTCTGTTGTTTAAACCACCCAGTCTGTGGTACCTTGTTGTAGCAGCTCTAGCAAACTAACACAGTGTTACTGACAGAACACATTTCTAAATTACATGTTAAACAGTGTAAGACAAAGACCCTTTCTAAAAGCTACCGGGTTTGGTCTGTTTCTATCATTTTCTTGCATGGAAAACAAAACAAAACAAAACCTGTTCTGTTCTTCTGGCCCTAAGCTGCCACTTGTGGGATTTGGCTAGCCTGAGTTAGGCCTTGGGTGAAATACAGACACAAAGATGGCAGTTGTAACCAAGATGCCCGAGAGCGCGAGACCAACAGCTTGCTGATCTGGCACTTGTTATGTCATTACTGGTGAGAGCAGTAGGTGTGTGGGGAGGGAGGTGAACCAGAGTGAGTTTCATTCTTCAACACCACTCCGTTAGACTGGCTTGTTTCTTTCTCCAAGCAGAGCTAAAGATGTTGTTTGTTCATTTACTGTTATTATGGGAACACAATCATTAAACACTATAGACTGTTTTCTGTTAACCAGATGGAATCATGGTTTCGTTGGAACTGGGCATGATGATGCCCACACAAATGGTTGATTGCTCTTGATGGGCAACTCCCCTGAACTCTGGGTGCCTCTTGCTCCTTCTTCGCAATTTGGACTCCTTTTCTTTTTCATTTAAAAAAGATTTTATTTATTTATTTTTAGTGAGGGAGGAAGAGAGGGAGAAAGAGAGAAACATTGATGTGTGAGAGAAACATTGATCGGTTGCCTCTGGCACATCCCGACTGGGGGCTTGGCCCGCAACCCAGGCATATGCCCTGACTGGGAATTGAACTGGCAACCTATTGGTTATGCAGGCTGGCACTCAATCTGCTGAGCCACACCAGCCAGGGCTGGAGTCCTTTTCATTCCTTCTTCCAAACCCATCCTTGTTAACTGCTCATCTGTCCTTCGCTCTACATCCTTCCCTCTGGCAAGGCCAGTGTGGGCCAGCTGTGGGCTATGGACGTCACTGACAGCAATGGAATCCAGGCCACTTGAATTATCTCATCCTCCTCTCATTAAGCCAAGGCTCACCTCCTCCAGACACAGGAGGCAAGGACTTCTCCAGGCCCTCCACCCTCAGGAATTTCCACAGCCATACTGAAGCCATGAATTCTCCTTCCCTGATCAAAAGCAACTTGTGTATTGTCATTGGGAGGGAGAAAAAAAAAAAGAAGTCATTCAAACAACTACCAGGAATGTTCAGGAGGTCCGAGCTCCATAAGTGAGACCGAGGTACACGTTTGTAAATTGCAGGTGGTAAAGAATGGCATTTAGTCTGAATACCTGGGGGCATTCCAGTAGGGTGGTGAGAGGCAGGGCCAAAGCTGAGAGTAAGTGCATCCTTACCTTCTGCATCCTGTGGGCCTTGCCTGCTTCATCTAGTTCTGCAACTAGTGCTCCACACGGGCAGTATCAAACAGGGAGCCGCTGGCAAAGGAGGACCGTGGTTTGCAGAGTCCCAGCCTAAGCATCAGAGAGCAGAGGCAGAATTAGAGCCAGGAAACAGTAGCTCACCAGCCAGCACAGTCGCACAGGCTCGTCACTCGGTTTAGACCTCGTGACAACCCTGAGAGGTAGAGCAGCTACTACCGCATCCATTTACTTGGGTCAGTGACTTGCAGAGGTCTTAGGAGTGGAACTGGGGCCGGGCCCTAAGTCTTCACAGGATCGCCATGCTCCACCTCACCTCAGATCGCACCCAGGCAGCCACCTCACACCCGGTGGCTCTGCAACCTGGCCCGATCCACTCTCCGCCAAGAGCGCCATGGAGATGCTTGCACACTTCCACCAAGCCAGCCTGCACTGTCCGCCTCAGCCAGGTCCTGGCTTCATTGTTTCTCAGATGGCACAACAATTGCATTTATGGAGAATTTTTCTTATTGTGGGATATCTGGGGGCTGCCTGGAATGTTCCGGCCCTGCGTTTTCCAGAGAACAGATTAACAGGAAGCCCTTTATCTCTGCCAGCAAGAGTCACCTGGGTCTCTCCAGCACAATGGCTGCTTTGACCTGTGTTTCCCTCTATAACTTGCAGCCTAAACTTGAGGTGAAAAGAGTATGATCTAGAGGTACAGATTTTTCCCAGCTGGGAAGGGTCAAGTTTGGGAATTGTGCCCTGTGCCCTGGGTGACTATGACTTTGCCTGTCTGGCTTTATAGAAATAGCTTGACCTGGTGGAAGATGCACAGTAAAACCTTAAGAACTGACCTTGGGCTTGTTCGATGATTATACATTGATTTTACACTATGTGCCCAAACCTATTACATCTTGGCATGCCTGTTCCCTGCTTACACAATCAGGCATTTCGGAGTACTGGGGCTTGGCTGGCGCGACTGCACTGGGGAAAGAAAACCAAGGCGTTTTGTGCTGACCTCCCAATCCGCGTGCCAGTTCTTGAGCAACTGTGAGAGAGGCCAAGTTCAGATGGCAGGCAATCTCTGGAGCTTGGAATTCCCCTCAAGGTTCCCACAGGGAACCTGAGGAAGCTGCTCCCCTCACCCCAGGTTTGGAAGGAGTGGGAAGAGCCTCTGTCCATGAGGAAAGAAGGTCAGGTGGGCTGAGTGGAGCTGGGGTGGTGACCCCAGTGCCTGCCTTGGTGGGGATGGGCCTTGGTAAGAAAAGCTGCTACTTAAGTCTGCTGAGAGGAGTGTTTCTGTGGTACGCTCCTTCCAGACATTACGTGAACCCCCTTGGGAAGGCCTTGGGGATCCTAAAACAGTGAGCAGACTGCCCCGGAAGGGTGACTTCCCAGCGTATCATTTCTAGCTGCTCTGGTCACTCTCCTGGGTCATCTGTGGTCTGGGCCAGAGGGGACAGAGAAGCCTAAAAGTGCACGTGGACTGCGCACAGGCCCAGCTATACACCCTGCAGACCCGCAGATCCACCAGCCTGACCTCCCCACACCTGGAGTGGGGAGAGGGCTGGGCACACTTCTCAGTGGGGCTCACGCTGTGAGAATCTAAATGCTCAGATGAGAACCAGGAATATTGTCAGTCTGCATGCCCATAGATCCTTTGTGCCGGCTTGTTCATTCATTCGTTCATTTATCCATGTAGAGCCTTGAGACCTGCTACATCTCGGGTTAGATGCCAGGCGCTGAAGGTACACAGGTGAGCAGGCCAAAGTTGCTGCTGAGCCCACACTGGGGAGCAGAAGCAAGTTTGCGTGATTACTGTGCAGTGTGGCCAGTGCTGCCCCAGCAACTTGGTCTCCATGCCGAAGGATACACTAGTGAGAAGGGGCCCCTAATTCAGGCATGCAAGATCAGGGAAGGCTTCCCGGAAGAAGTAACAGCTAAGCCGAGACCTTGGGCTTGGCTCAAACTCTGGCCCCTCACTTGGTCTGCTGGTGCAGCCGACTCCTTATCCTCATCCAGCCTGGCTTTCCACATGTGCCACTCACAGCCTTCTGCCCTTTGCGGGTCTCCTCCGACCCCATGCTTGCCTGCCCCCACCTCAAACCTCCTTTGTTTCTGAATCTCTATTGTTTACTCTGTGCCAGGCACTGAGCTGGGAGATTTACAAAGCTTATAGTAACCCCATGAGATAGTGGAGTCAGTCTGCCTGGGTTCAAAACACAGTTCGGCCACCATAATTCATACAATCTGGGGGAAATTGCTAAACTTCTCTGTGCCTCCCTTTCCATAAATATAGTGAGCCTAATGATAGGATACAGTTGAGACCGCTGGTGTGAGGACCGAAGGAGCTTGAATATGTAACATGCTCAGGACATCTGGGATATAGTAAGAGCTACATAAGTATTTGCCAATATTATCGTAGCCTCCATTTTTATAGACGAGGAAATTGGGGTTCAGAGAAGTTAAGACATTTATCCAGAGTCACACAGCTGGCCATTGTCAGAGGCAGGATTTGAAGGCACGATCTCTAACTGCATGTCCAGAGAGCTCTTTTCCATGACACCATGGCTATGTCTGCTCCACGGCTGCTTCTGATACCCATTCTGGTTTGGAGTTCCCCACCTCTGTGTCCAAGTTTGTGACCTGCTGTGCTAGACTCTGCTGTTCGCCACTGACTTGCTGCAGCAGCCAAGCCTGGCCCGGCCCATCGTGGCCCACACCTGGACACTGGCACGCACAGGAGTTTGGGCCCCATGCCCACTCTCTGCCTGAGTCCTTTCCCCTGGAAGTGGCTGTGCTTGTGCAGAGGGGACCGGGATGCCTGGAGAAGACAGTGTGGTGGGAAGGAGGCATCGGGAAGACAACTGAGGTCAATGAAGTGCTAACCCGAGAGAGACGCAGAGAGAGAGAGCGATGTGGGGAGGCGTAATGGTGGAGGCTGGAGATGGAGCCAGAGCAGAGTGAGGCTGGTAGGAAAGAAGGGTTTTGAACGAAGGAAACACATTGCTTTCTGGAGGCCTTTTAATGACAACACTGACTAAAGCACTGAGCACTGATTCAAATGGAAATGTCTACGATTGTTCTAAAAGACCACACAGCAACTCACTTGGTCCGTGCGAGTCCACCCTGTTTTGGTAAGGAAAGTGGCCCCATGGAGGTGGGCTTGCTCAGAGCAGTAAGCAGCTGGGTGAGCGACCAGGACCTGGATCTCCAAGTTCTGTGCTCTCCCCGAGACCTTGGGAGAGATGCCTGGGCTTCCAGAGCCTATTTCCTCATCTGGAAACTAAGGGAAATTTTGCAGGTTTCCTCTGAAGGGGACTTTGAAGAGCTGTCCCAGATCATTTCCCACATTCAAAGTGTCAGATGCACAGCAAAAATACTGGGATTTTAGAAAATCTGCAACTCGAAAGTTTTCAAATCCACTATTATTTCCATCTAGGGGCATTTTCCTGAAGAGGGGCCGGGTTAGTCCCAGCAGAGTCAATACTGCATTTATCCTCTCCTGAAAACAGCTATGGAAGTTATTTATTTATTTAAGTTTTATTCGAGACATTTTGGCCCATTATCCCTTAGCTGGGCCATTGAACCTACACTCAGAAATGAGAACCAGCTGACTAAATAAATAGTTGTGCATGGAAAAGAAGCAGGAAACGCCTTTCCAAAACTAATAATATTAACAAACTTCCAAGGGACACATGAGCCATAATTAATCCAAATTTGGGGGGGCATAAAAACTTGAAATTTGAAATGTGACCCTGAGAATAGCTTAGTGGATTTTTGTTTGTTTGTTTGTTTGCCTGGGTAAGAATCTGTCCACCCAGTTTTCTGGCCCCCTTCCCTTCTGAAAGCAGCATTTACTCAAATTCTTTCTGTAACTGTCTTTAGCCCACAGTTTGAAATCCTGGAATTGAATATGTCTGGTCTGGACTCCCAGAGTGGCAGGTCAGTAGGAGCTTATTAAAAACCTCAGTAAGCCATGTGACCAGAGATAACTGATTCGAGCTAAACCCACTGGAAGGACGGTCTTGCTCTCAACACCAGTTCTCTGGCAAGGCTGCCTTTGGGGTCAGAGAGACATTGGACTGCATGCTAAGGCAGACTCCAATCTAGGTGGCAAGGCCAAGATTCACAGAGCCACACATGCCTGGGGAACGGGCTTGACCTCCCGGATCCACTCTTTTAGAGACACCCCCAGTCTAAGTCCCTGGGGTGTCCCACTTCCAGTGCAGCCCATGTGATGCCGAGGCTCGAGTGCCGTTCGCCAGCTTTTGCCAGGCTATCGAATCCCTCTCCATTCCTCCTCGCGAGTGTGCTTGTGATAGGAACGGCTATCTGATGTCTGAAGAGTCACGGTCTCCTTCCAGAGTCACTGCTGAGAAGCCGCTTACCAGCCAGGGACTACATTTCTGAGCCCTCCAGCCCGCCCCAGGTGATTGAGCCTGTCCACTGAAATATGAGCCTGAGTGATGGGGCACCCTCTGGCTGAGGTGGCTAAGTAGCCAGCATGTCCCCCCTAACTCTCCACCCACTTTGCATCACTAAGAGGCAGGGGCCTGGGGCCCTTCATCACTGTGTGGAGGAGAAGCCCAAGAGCACTGCCTAACCTAGACCATCTGATTGGCTCTTATGTGAGCAGGAAATAAACTTTTTGTGGTCAGCTGTTCATTTGTTGGGGTTGTTTATCTTAGCCTGTCTAATGACAAGTGGGATTTCCCCAGCTCCTATCTCTCTCTCCGCGGAGAACACCAGTGCTGCCCACGTGCCTGCAACCTGGTTTGAGTCTGTGTGCGGCTCTCTCCCCACCCTCCCAAACAAGACCTCGCCTCACGAGGAGACGGTAACGCATGAGTAGAAGTTAACGGCATTGTGTCTCAGTGAGACCGTTCAGGTAAAAATCCCAAGTCCACCTTGTGCTGATAGGTGAAGCCCTGAGCAAGTGGTTTAACCTCTCTGACTCTTAAATTCTCCCTCTGCAACAGAGGGGTATTACCTTGCGTAGTCATTATGCGGAATAAATGGAACGTTCTGTGTAAAGTACCTGGCATATAACCAACTCAGTAAATACAGCGCTGTGACCGTCATCATTCACTGAGCCTGCCCAGTGTAACAGATATGCGGGTGGACGGAAACCAGTCCTTACCACTGCCGCTTTCTTCTCCCCTCCTCTTTACTCTTCGCACCAGTGACTTCTACCAATAACTCACAATTTTCTTTTCTAGGTATTTGTATTTCTCCTACCTCTGTCCCACAGATATCAGCCTACCTTCCGTTCTTTACCTGAGGTGCTGCTGCATGTTTAGAATTTTACGAGCATTTAGTAAAATGAGAAAGTAGGTGGAGCCAAAGGAAGTGGATGCAAATGTGTGTTGAATGATCATGTATCTGCTTTGGGAGATATTTGATCCTGTTCAAATCTACTGTCCTAATGCACATGTGTTGCCCTCCCTCGCCTTCCCCAAGGGTTCCGTGTTGCCAGACAAGGTCTCAGGAGCATCTGTGATGCAGAAAGTGAGAAGGACAGAAAGATAGGAAGCACCCAGACAAGCATTGGGCAGGGTCTCTCCTGAGACTTTAGAGGAGAGAGAAGCCAGGTGATGTGTGGTGTAGGAAGGAAACAGATGGAAGAGCAAAGGACTGTGAGCAGCATTGCCCAGACATCTGTCTCCTTTATGATGGCCAAGAAGCACAAATAAAGGACTTAAGTTAAATACACTTGCTTTTTGGTGGCTGGACTATCTTTCATGTACAGGTGGGGTCTTACGCTGAGAACGAACTGGGTAGGCCAGCTTAAATAGGGTCATAATACATTCTTGCTTAGATGGACATTAGTCTTATAAACAATTAAGAAGTTTATTTGGAAATTTAAGTTAACATTTGCACCGTTTGTTCAGCTATACATCTGGGGCAACAGGTGCAGAGACGCAGTGAGAAAGGCTGGCGGATTCCCAAGGTGAGGTAGGCTTTGTTCTTTGCTCTCTAAACATTGAATGAGCAAAGACGAGGGCAGACAGCACGAAGACAGATGTCCTTAAACCCAAAGAGCCTCAAAAGCTATTTTTTTGTGATGAACAAACCACCGCTGTCATCTGAATATTTTGGCTGTTGGCATGGGAGCCTTGACTGTTGGTCCTGTTTCTGGTTCTGATTAGAACCAAGATTTACTCCTGGCCTGCAGGCTGCTATGCCCCAATTGCACCTTTCCTCACAGCCTGTTTGTAGGCGGCTCTTGCAGGGTCATCCCTCCTCTGCCGGCCTTCTCACGGGGCTGCAGAGCCTGGCCCACGGGGCTTTAAAGGTCATGTCGTCCAACTCTCTCATTTGAGGCAGGAGGAAACTTGTGGGTTCTCCTTCTCCACGACACGCTTTGCTAAGCTCAGCTGGTAACAGGAGCTGGGCTTGGCTGGCAGGACAGAGGGCTAGTGTTTCCCTGGGTGTGAGGAATGAGAGAAACATGCTTCCCAGCCATGGGGTGGAAAGAGCTGGAAAGCAAAGGTCCTGAGGAGCCTCTGATAGGCTCCCTGTGAACGGAGGGCACCAGGTGTTCATCCAGCTGCAGAAGCCCCGGGGCTGCTGCTTGGCTCCCTTCATCATCACCTCCACGAGGCTTCCTGGGAAACGCCCTGCTGCTCCTCAGCCATAACTCCTGAACAGGAGGGCTCAATGGTGACTGACATTTCACAAGAGGAGGCTCGGTCCTTCGGCTTAAGCCTCCAGCCTCTATTAAATGCAAGTATTCTTGACCAAGAGGTGCCATCACGGGAGAGTGGAGAGTTGGATTCTAGTACCAGTTCCACTTCTAGTTCCTGAGCAACTGTGGGAAGCATCTCAATCTGGGTCACAGGACACCCTCTCCGAGAGGACCTTCAAGGGCTGCCAGGATTCCAAGGAAAACAGATAGGAGTGAATGACCTTCACACTTGACTGTGGTCCTTTTCCAGAAAACAGCTGAGGGGAACATGGATGTGGAGAGGAACTGGGAGACTCTGAGCTTTGAAAGGGAACTTACTGTCTGGCCAGGGGCTGCCCAGCACAGAGAAGTCAGCACTCACAGCTGAGAGTCCACATCATGATGCTCTGGACAACTATGTCTGGAGCGTTTAGAAGGGGGTAGTTCTGTTCCCAGAGATGTGACACCCAGAACCCAAAGCCTCCGTCTCTTGAGAGGCAGCTGGAGAGAGAATTCTGGGATAGCTATTCTCTTGTGTGAGACTAAGTGATAAGCCAGCCAGAAAAGAGAGGTACACGTTGAGTACTTGATAATTCCTTAATCACCAAACAAACGCCTCCTGAAAGTTTTGTCTCATAAATACTGCTGGCCAGTGTCCTCCAATAAAAGATAAGATGGCTTCTATTACTATCATTATTTTTACTTCTGAGGTTTTACTCAAACCAGCCCACTAGAGTTTGAGTTTGATTGTGCCCATTTCAGGCAGAGGAGTTGTGTTAGCTTGCATGAGAGAGAGCTGGATTGTGTTATGCGGAGAATCTTGTCGTAGTTGACACTGCACTTGACACTGGTGGGTGGCACACATTGGCCTCGAGTTAACTAATGGGTTGACTGGAGCAATTGCCACGTTTCCTGGCTGTCCGGCAACTTTTAAACCCCCTTTTGATCTAGTTGGGAAATTCCAGCTTTATGAGTTCTACATTCATCAGGAAGAATCCAGAAAATCAATTCCCAGATTCTTCTGTGATGAGAGCAGAGGCATGCGGTCTGGGTGACAACAATCAGGGTCCCATGTGAGGTGGAAGCAAGGCCTTTCAGGAAAAAGGCTCCAGGTGGGACCCATTTGCAGGTGCGGGCAGCAGAGGTTTCTTTTGGAAGGACCAGGGATTGTGTCAGCAGAGTGTCAGTGGAGTGTCGGTGCTGGTAGCCTTTTTCCCTGGTGAGAAGGCCCCAGGCAGCAGCTTCCTCATCAGGGCAGTCCTGTAGCATAGATTCGGGTGTCGTTCTACGAGATTGGTTCCCCGGTCGCCCACTGGTCCTGTGAGTTAGTCAATTTCCTCGTCATAAACTCCTTTCTGCTCGACTACCAGAATCAGCTTCTGCGGTTTATGCCCTGACATGCCCCATCCACGTGCATGCAACCTTTTCAAGATCAGGTATTTCTAGAAAATTCTCTGTGGGCTCCTTCACCAGAATGCAAAGATTCAACTTTCTATCTTACCTTTTTGGTCAATTCTTCTCTTTTCTGACCTCACCCCCAGCACATCGGATTCAGTTTTGCAATTTCTTTGATGGAAAAGTCGTTCTGGCTTGCCCAGCAACTTCAGTGGTAAAGGTTTGAAAACAAAATTATTTGCTTTAATTTTCCAGGAGGAAAATTTTGCCACCAGTTACTCCAGCCATTACAGGCTTATCTTCAGTTTGCTGAAGAAAGTTTGTCTGAATAGTTTAAACACTGGTGGGAAGTGGAGTGGTATGGGGGGAGGTGGGTTGCTCTATTTTCCAATCCCTTCACCTCATATCCATCAACGGAAGAATGAAATTTGCAGACTATTTTAAAGAGAAGAGGCTCTCAGTCAGAGATCTCTAGTAAGCTGCGAATAAATGATATTTTGGATGCTTCAAACATATTAGTGAGTTTCTGGAGAAACTTTCTGTCATTGTTCTGAGGCGCAGATATAAGCTGGACTTTGTTGAGATTAAGTTTGCTGATGGAGGCCCCTATCTGAAAGTCTCTTAGCTGAGTCTCCTTCTTCTCCTGCAAGAATGACATGTCTGGGCATTTCGCTCCTGAGCACAGCGCACTGAGAACACCCCCGAAGTGAACAAAGTGTTGACCTGAACTGGTTCTCCACTGCAGCTCTCGGCCTGGTCTGATTGTGTTCTGTCCTGCTACCCAAAGTCAAACCTAAAAATATGAACTTGTGTTTATAGCCAACAGTGGGGTAAAAAACAAAACCAAACCAAAAACCAAAAAAACCATGTTAAAATCATTTCTACTTCTTTGCCAGAACAGGAAGTCATGACCAAACAGAGGATATAAATGCTTGAGTTTCGTAGAAAGGCCAAGAAAGAATAACTCGGCAGAGTTGGGCCAGTTTTTGGGGTGGGGGGAGGTAAAGCCTTCACTCCCCACTTTCACAGACTGGTTGCTAAGTGGAGTACCTCATGAAATGCCCAGCAATGGAAAGGGGTCAGAAGCCCCCAGGGAGGGGCTTTCCCGCCGTCCTGGGCTCACCTAGGAAACCAGACCTTAACAAAGCCCCTGATTACTTTGCCACGTCCATGACAGCGTTTTTCCCGGAATTAGAAAACAGCTGAGAATGTGGGGCAAGTCCTTCTTGCTCATATGACTCCTGTCTTTTGTTGTTTGGTTTTTTTTTTTTTGTCCACTTCGTTGAAGCCTGGGACCAATTCCAGCCCTTCCTTACAAGGGTGGGGCCTGCCATTTAGTTTCAGTTTGATTTATCCCAGTACCTAACCCAGTATGAAGTTCAACTAAGAATGTCATAAACACTTTGGGAGGCCAACAACATATGTGTCTCACAATCTAGACATCTGGATGTAATGTTAAACCTTATCCACCACAAAAACCAGTTGGATCTGTTTATGGCTACTTCAGCCTTGGGTAGCTCCTTCTTTAAAGGTTCTGACCTGATACCTGTGGGAAACAGCTTTGGACCCCACCAGGGTGCTAGCTCAGGGAGTTAAAGCTACCCCTGGATCATTCCTTTCTTTTTTTGTTTTTTTTTCCTCAGACTTATAATATGAAGCTGAAAGGCCTAGCTCATTGCAATGGGTGGCTCAGTATTCTTCTTTTGGCATTTAACCTACTTGTGACAGTTACTGTTGAAATACTTTTCTTTGGGCCATTTCTCAACAAAAACAATGCAGGATCAAGACATGACTGTCTGCATTCACTGAGAGATCCAGGAGGTATTTGGGGTGGACTTTCAGAATTCCGTCCTACATGACCTTACCTCTCATGTGCTCTTGGAAAGGGTTCCCACCTGCCACACATACCTTCATCTCTCCTGAACATGACATAGAGGTGACACAGTGGTTGACTCACTAGCCCTCTCTAACCAGTTTCTATTTGTTGCTCTTGTATTGCCCACAATGCTATCACTGTCCACAACTAACGTTTATTGATCATTTGCTATATATACAAGGAATTGTTAGGCTTTTACATGCACAATTAATTCTGTTCTCACAATACTCCTGTGAGGTAGGTATCACTGTTATTGTATTTTATGGACGGGGAAACTAAGGAGTGACAAGGCGGACTAGTTTGTTCAAGGGCAGACAGCTGATGAATGGCGGAGCCACCACTGACCCAGGTCTGCGTGACTCCAACATTCACGCTCCAAACCATGACTCTAAACTGCCTGTCAAGTCAAGGCTGATGGTAGAGAAAAAAAATCCCAGTTTTATAATTAACACTAGTTATGTGACATGTCAGAATCAAACTCACTTTTCTTATTTATCTTAAGGTCCCTCTCTGTGGTCGTCTTTCTCCCTGGCCAGGATGCAGGGCAGGGGGAGAGGGCGCAGAGCTGAGGGAGGAAAGGAGCTTCTTGGGGAAATAAGGAGAGAAAGTGCCCTCTGAACTGTCTGTAGGGTCAGAAATTGTGCAGACAGGGCCTGCCAGCTGAGGGGTGTTATGCTTCCAATAGGACCAGTGTTCTGAGTGTGAGTTCTAGAATGTCCAGCCACCAACACCAGACACCTAAGGGTATGGGGATGGCAGAATCAGCCTGGTGGATGTCAGGAGGGGGGTGTGAGGGGGATGGTCAGTCCTACACTACCCTGGCATTTTCATTCTCAAAGAGGTATATGCTTTTTGAGGGTTGACCAGACTCCCCAGCCTTGTTTTCACCTTTCATCATCCAAAAGAAGCCTCTCCCACCCACTCTCCCCCAACCACACAGCAAAAGAATGCAGCGGTGAACAGCTCAAGGTTGCTGTCTGCAGGAGCCAAGGGCAAGGATGCCTGCTTGGGCAAGGTCTCAGGTTACCAAGACTTCTTTCCCTTTGTATACCCGTTCCGCACGGCATTTTAGTGGCTCGTATGTTTAGGCATAAATAATTAAAACTAGGTTAGCCATGTTAGAAATAATCACGTGAAGTGTGACCTAAGATAGCTTTGGGGGGTACGTGTGTTTGCATTTCTTGCCTGTATGTAAACTTTGGGGACGTATAAGTCCACGTCCCAGGGGACTGTTCTCCTATCTGTTGGCGTAAATCGAAAGCACAGTCCTGTCAGCAGCTACCCGGATCCAGGGGCAAGCTTGCACCAGCCGTACCCAAAGGCCGCTGTGGGTTGTAAACCTGTGTGTCTAGGTTAATGTTTGCTTATGTTTATATCTTCCCTGATAAGTGGGTGGAATTTGCCTAATGATTGTGTTCCTCTGAAAAGTTAATCAGTGTCTAAATGAGCCAGTCCCGGGTTCCTGTGGAGGTGCAGTGAAGTTGGACTCTGAGCACTCGTTCCCAGGGCACATGTCTCTGGGGTTGGAGCCACAGGAAAGTCGGAGGGAGCAGTGCACGTGACTTGAGGAGCCCCGGGCTCTATTGCTGACGGGCTGTTGTACACCTAATGCAGAGCTCTAGAGTCCAAACGCAAGGGACACACTCTGGGTCTTAATGTGACCGGTCCAGCCCTCACGCCTGGCTACGGCCCTGCTTTCTTCAGGCTCCTCTGTCACCTCGACCAGGGGACCTCTGTGCCAATGTCATCAGGGCTATTCATCTTGAAGTTGTCAGCTAGAAGGGCACTTTCATCTCTGTAAACGTGCATTGGGCAGGAATTATGTGCCAGACCTAGAGGAAGAAGGTGGATGGGATCCCAGTCTTCAAGCAGCTTATAGTTGAGAGAAGGGAGACAAAAAGGCAATTTAATCTGGCGTGTGACATGCGACCCCAGGGAATCTGATCCCTGGACATAGCCACGGGGATCGGGGATCTGGGGAGGTCTCTCGGAGGAGAAAAACAAAGTTCGAGCAGAACCCAGAGGGCAGATGGGGGGTTGCCAGGTTGATGACGTGGGACTCCTAATCACCAGAACCTGTGACTGTTACCCTATATGGCAAAAGGAATTTTGCAAATGTGATCAGATTAAGGATTTTGACATGGGAGGTTATCCTCGGTCATCTGGGAGGCCTTAGTTGTAATTACAAGTGTCCTGGTAAGAGAGAGACAGAGGGGGATTTGGCTTCAGCAGAGGAGAAAGCAAGCTGACCACGAGGCAGAGATTGGAGTGATGTGCTTTGAGGACGGAGGAGGGTCCACAGGGAGGGAACACAGGCGGCCCGAGAAGCTGACAAAGGCAGGAAGATGGAGTCTCTTCTCGGAGCCTCCAGAAAGAATCAGCCCCACCAGTGCCTGGACTTTAGCCCCGATTTCAGACTTCTGACTTTCAGGAGTCTAAGGGAATAAACTTGTTTTATTTTAAACCACTAAGTTTGTGGAATTTGGTTTCAGCAGCAATAGGAAATGAAAACAGTGAGTGAGGGGGTTTGGGGACAGGTAGTGGCCCCGGCAAAGGCTGGGCACAACCCATCCTATGACTTCTCTGGAGCCTAGGCTTGGGGTCAGGGAGTGGAGAGAGTGGTGTGGTGAGACTTCAGGCTGAGGAGCTACTTACTGTCAAGATCCCGACTCTGTAAATTAAGTTCTTGAATTGGGATTTCTTCTGAGGGGCTCTGGGCAATATGTAAGCATTTTGAGCAGGAAAGAGACAGTATTAGAATGGTGACGGGGGAAGATGCCTCTGGCTCGTTGAGGAGGGAGGGCGGGAGCCTCAGGTAAGACTCGAGGCAGGGGGGCTTTAGGAGAGACTGTGGGCAACACCCACCCTGGGTGTGGGGCTCCAGCAGCTCCCGCGGGATTTCCAAGCTCGCCTCTGAAGTTCCAAGGACCCAAACCAACGTTGTTTCATTCAGTTAAATACTGCATCATTCCTGACTTGTATAGTAGTCTCCAAGTTTATTCTTTACGATAATTGCCTACACATGACATTACGCTGGGCTTGAACTTTAGATATAATATGAGGCTGTGCATGTAGATTTTTTCAATTTTATCTTCTGAGTCCACAAAGAGAAACATAAATAACCTGTGATAACAGCTGGACTTGGGACCGGTGGGCTGGGACTTGGGCCTGCAAAGTGTGTTTCTGTATCTCCGGTCATTATATTCACACGTGAACTGACTACTGCTGATGTTTTCTGGTCTCTGTAGCCCTTACTCAGGTGCCAGTGGCTGAACCGAAACCCAGGTTTCCTGTACTCTTCTAGAAGCCTCTAGATAGATCTTGCCACAAGGGCTACACACCCCTGGTGCCCGTCCTGCCTGAAAATAGTTTAATTCAAATTTTTAAAAAACAACAACAAAAAACATCTGCTGCAGCCTCCAGGCCAAATTTGTAACCCTGATGAAACTACACCCTTTCAACATCAGCCTTCTTTCACAGTCCGACAGTACACAGTATTTTTAAAAGGGAAACCCACCACTGTGGCTTTTTTAAAAGTTGGTTTGTGGTATGGGGTAGCCGACCAGGGAAAATCTGAGTGGAAAGTGCTGGTCTGCCATACAGGGCCGAGCCGTCGACACCGGCTCTCACTCCCTGTCACGTCCAGCTGCACCAGCTAAGACTTAGATAAAGTTTAAAGGGAACTGTTAATAATAAACTAAACCTGTTAGAAGAAGTCGTGAGTTCAGCATATGAACTCCAGGCTGGGTTATGTGACCAAGGAGAAAAGCAGTTGTGAGAACAGGCTTTTTATTTTAGACAATGCAAATGTGGTAACCCTTCGAACACGAAGGACAGAGAAGTTTCAGAACAGGATGTTTCTTATTGAACGAGAAGCACGGGGATCCTCCCAGCCCAATGAAGGAAACGTGTTAAACTCCTTCAGGCGAGTTCATTTCACTGAAAGAGTAAGGGGAAGACGACAACTGAGTAAACGAGCAAAGAACAAAAGGCCTGGAGAGCAAACAGTATTTTTTTTGGAGAACAAATAGTATCTGACCTCTGTCTATAGTTAGGCATCTTCCGTCTGCCTGTCTGTAAAATGGTGGTGACGTTGTCCCAAACCCCAGGCACCACACAATTTACTGAGATGAGAAGTGAAATAATGTCAATAAAACCCAGCAAAGCTGGCTTATCTATTATTTGCCACGAACCAGGCACTCCTCCAAGCTCTTTACGTGTTAATTTATTTAAAGGTCACAACAAATCTAGGAGATATGTTGGGTTTATCCCTATTTTTAAAGGTGAAAAAAACGAGGCACAGTAAAGACAAGTATTTTTCACGAAGTCACACCATTAGAGAAGGGATTTGAACCCAAGAAGTTGAGCTGCAGAGTCCAGGATGTTAACGGCTACTGCATTTCACAGCCTCGCTAGAACAAAATCACGACAGTTGCCCGTGACTGTCTCTAAAAGTAGTCGAAGTGATAGAGGTAGAGCTCTGTGTTCCAAAAATGGTAAAATCGTTCATGTTGGACTAACCCTCACACGGATGTGACACAGAAGACAATGGTGAACTCCGCACAAAGGATAACAAACTACTCTGTGAAGCCATTAAATCATGACCGTAATCAACAGAAACTGGAGGGGAGTTGGAGTGTGAGAGACGCAAAGGACCCTGGTTGAGCTTTCCTTTAAAAATGTTTTTACTTCTATGGGTTTTTACCTAATGGTAGACCTCAGTCAAGCGTGCAGGGGAACTACAATTTGGAAACAAACTGCAAATCTTACTAGTTTAAAGAATCAGAGAACTGAATTTGGGGCTGCCATAATTTGTATAAAGGTGAGGATATTCATTATAATCTCTAGAATATCTACTTTAAAAAAAACTAATGCAAATAGGGATAGCTAAAAAGTCAGTGGATAAATTAAGATGTAATTCTATAAAAAAGTCAATTAACTCCATAGAAAGCAGAAAAGAAGAAAAAAGAAATAAAAATAGATTGGATAACAACCATACAACACATTAATAAATAACAACCATATAACACATTAATTACATTAAGTAAAAATTACTTAAACACTCCACTTAAAAGTCAAAGATCATCTGACTGGGAAAAAAAAATAAGAACCCAATTTTATGCCATCTACAACTGTAAATGTAAAGTTAGAGACAGATTGTAAGTAAAAATGTGGGAAAAGATATATTAACACAAATTATTTTATGAAATTAACTCATTTTATGAGATCATTATAACCCTGATATTCAAACCAAAGACAGATATTACAGTAAAAGGAAATCACACCAATATTCCCCATGAATATGAATGCAAAAATTATTAACTAAGTATTAGCAAGTTAAGTCTCAAAAATAAAAGACAATCTATTAAACATAGGCAAAAGATATAAACAGACAATTCACAAAGGAACATACATCACCAGCCAATAAGTATGTGAAAAGTGCTCAAAATCATTAATCATTAAGGAAATGTTAAAACCACAGTGATATACCACTGCATACCTACCAGAGTGGCTACAAGTAAGATGACTGAAAACACTTAGTGTTGTGAAGATGTTGAGCAATGAGAACTCTCATACATTATTAGCATGTGTAAAGTGGTTCGAACACTTTAGGAAAAAAGACCTGACCAGTTTCTTTTTTCTTTTTCTTTTTTTAAAAGCTTTATTTATTTATTTTTAGAGAGAAGGGAAGAGAAGGAGAAAGAGAGGGAGAGAAACATCAATATGTAGTTGCCTCTCGAGTACCCCCTACAGGTGACCTGGCCTGCAACCCAGGCATGTGCCCTGACTGGGAATCGAACTGGTCACTCTTTGGTTCGCAAACCCGCACTCAATCCTCTGAGCTACACCAGCCGGGGAGGACCCAACCAGTTTCTTACAAAACTAAACACGTGCCTACCCTGTACCTCAGCAATGCTACTCCTCAATATTTACCTACGGCAAATGAAGACATATATCCACAAAAACATATATGTACAAGAATGTTCATAGCAGGTTTATTTATAATAGCTAAAAATGGGGAAAAACCCAAATGCCTATCAACAAGAGAATGGGTGGACAAACTATGATGTATTTATAGCAATGGAATAAAATTAATAAGAAAAAGAAATTTCCCAGCTGGTGTAGCTCAGTGGATTGAGCGAGGGCTGGGAACTAGGCGGTCCCGGTTTGATTCCCAATCGGGGCACATGCCTGGGTTGCAGGCCAGGTCCCCAGTGAGGGCCATGTGAGAGGCAACAATACATTGCTCTTTCTCCCTCCCTTCTCCTCTCTCTAAAAATAAATAAATAAAATCTTAAAAAAAAAGAAAAAAGAAATTAACTGCTAATAAATGTTAAAAAAAAGGATTAATCTTTTTAAAAAATTTTTTAAATTTTATTTATTTTTAGAGAGGGGACGGGAGGGAGACAGAAAGGGAGAGCAACATCAATGTGTGGTTGCCTCTCACATGGCCCCTACGGGTGACCTGGCCCGCAACCCAGGCATGTGCCCTGACTGGGAATCAAACCAGGACCCTTTGGTTCCCAGCCCGCGCTCAATCCACTGAGCTACACCAGCCAGGGCTGAACCTTTAGTTGAGTGATAAAATCCTTACACAAAAATAGTGTGCACTTCACTATTTATTTATATGAAGTTCTAGGACATGTAGAACTAATCTAATGTGAAAAAAATCAGAATGGCAATTGTTCTGGGAGTAGGGCTGGAGACTGAGTGGGAAGAGGTAGTTGGAACTCAAAATACTGTTTCTTAATGAGGGTTTGAGTTACATGGGATATGCATTTGTCAAAACACGTTGGTTAGTACACACGATTTGTGCATTTTAGTCTTTGTAAATTTTATCTGATGAAAAAGAGCCATCCACAAATATTGAACTTTAATATGCAGTCTAAAATGTTTATACTATGTTATAAATGTTAATACAAGGATAATACACCATCTCAAATGTTTACAGGTGAGGAATGTCGAGAGCTACAACTCACTTAGCATTGCATCAGAAGATTCGATGAAGGGTTGTTCGGATAGATGGATGGATAGATGTGTCACACAGCAAATGTAGTGAGATGTGAAGAATGCACAATCTAGATAGAGGGTATACAAGTAACTACTGTAGACTTCTTCCAAATTTTCTGCATTTGAAAATTTACTAGGTTGTGGAAAAAGAGTAGAGAATAAAGTTAGGTGGGAAAAAAAAGTGAAGAGGGAGTCTTAGGATTCATAGGCAACCACAGGAATATATGAGAGAAAGTTGAAATGTCTAAGCACTGTTTTCAAATGTGGCTGATATGAAAGTATCACAGGGAGCCCTAAAAGTATGGATATCCCAGCTCCCCTCCCAGATGTCTTGATTTATGACCGATCCGAGAGGGACATGGGAATACGTTTTAAAAGCTCACCAGGTGATTCCTGCTAACCATCCATGTTAGGAAGCATTGGTCTAAGAGGCCACTGTTGGGAAGACTGGAAGATACTATGGACAAGTAAAATACAATTAATATTTTCATTTTTGGTAATCTCTCTTTGCCTGTTTATCTTGTACTTCAAAAGTTTTACATTGAGCAATTAGTAGCAACTGATTTCAGCTCATTGTTATTCCAGGTGTAATGTAGTCAGATGTCAAAAGTGGGGCCTCCTCATGCACCTGTTTAAAAGAGTAATGGTGGTGCCTCTTTCTGTTCATGATAAATAGGACTGCTGACCGATGCTGAAGAGACTAAAACGAATGTTGGATGAGATTGGTCTCCCCGTGTTGGATCCTGAATCTGCACAGGGCTGACTTAGTAGGAATGTCCGGCTGTCCCCTCCCTGATCCCACGTCCATGTCAAGCTAACTTTGGCTTCTGGGTGGTTTTCCAGTCTAGGAACCCTCCCCACCTCTGCTCCATCTCTCCCACTCCTCCAAACTCTTCAAGGTCCCCTTTCTACTAAGACTTCCTCAATTCCTCCTGAGCAGAATTTTATTGCATTGATAACCTCCACAGTTCCCATTCTGCAGAGATCCTTTTTAAAAACTAGAAGTGACTGTTCTTTTACATTCATACTTTCTGTTCCCATATTAGATATAGACGGTGTGGTGAATATTTCTCATTTGTTTTGGTTGCCTGGCAGCTGAACTTTCTTTCTGTGGCTGGGGAATTCCCCATCTCATGAATGAGTGTCCACCTCCTGCTAAAAATCAAAACCTTCCAAACACTGTTTTCCAGCTTCCCTTGCAGCTAGGACATGGGCATGGGATCCAGGACTGAGTTAGAATTGGAGGCCCTGGAATCCTAGGCCTTGCAATGGATGAGTGTCCACCTCCCAGCATGTTCTTATGGGGTTACCCAATGGTGCTTCCTACTCTCTAGCTACTCACAGTTTCTGCTCATTTTTTGATCCTGGTTCTCAGCTCAGCCTCCCAATGATACTTTTCTTCTTGAACCAGCCAGAGTTTGTTCTGTTGTTTGCAATTAGATATTCTGACTGAAACAAGATTTGCCCTATATAAGTATTTAAGGTACAGAAAGGTTAAAGTTTTAGGATTCAGGGTAAGAATTTTCTTCAAGAATTTTCCTAGCCATTTAGGCAGGCATGCTTACTTTTGAGATTCCATGTGAAGCTCTCTCTTTTAGAGGGCTTGTCTCAGCTCTCCATCCAAACTGCAAACCCTTTGAGGTAGGAGTTGTTCTGACTACCTCTTGTATCCCAGCAGAGAGGCTAGCCTGCAGTATTGCTGATTGATCAAGATACCAATACAGGTAATTTGCTCTCCGTAAGCATGAACAATCCTCAGGAGACAATAATCATTCCCATGTGAGTGTTATGTGCATTTTCTAACTACAAGAGTCCACTCATTTTGGTTATCTCTTAGCTCATTTTCTGGGAATTTCTTAAGCTTTCTCTGATTTCCTTTTGGTCTTTGGCTTACGAACAAAATGGTTTTACTCATAAGAGTTTTAAGATTTCTCTCAGCCATGTTCAGATCTCTCCCACCATGGTTGGTGGGCTCCCGCCCAGCATACTTCAGGGCTTTGCCTTCTCCCTTTAAGCTGAGAGACATAGGAAGCACAACCAAGGACTAGTGACCTGGCCATATGCCAGAGAACAAAAACCAAAACTGTACACAGAAATTCTGTCTAGCTCAGCCATTGGCAAGGCACGCAAGGTCAATAGAAAATGCACCTTGCAATAACATCTGCCTTTCCTGAATCATACCAAGGATTTCTGACCAGCGTATACTCTGTGGATTATGAACATAAACAAAACAGCTACTTCTTTCTCCAGAAACATCTGGAGGAGCAGGGAGGCCAGTGTTAACTAAAGCTGCTGTCTCCTCTCCCATCTCCTCTTGCACATGTGGCTGGAACCTGTGACCACATCCATCCACCTACTGTCTTACTGTCTGGGATAGGGAGAGTACTTACTGTGTGCCAGGAGGTGACTCCCAAAGAGAGAAAATAAAGTCCTACTTTCAAGGTTATTAGTTCAGTCCAACAAATATTTATAGAATGCCCACCTAGTGAAAATGGTATAGAACGGTGTGCCAAAACCATGGGTGAATTGTGGCCTGTAGCTATTAGGTCTCTGCTACTAAGACAGGAGACCCCGTGACCCCAAGGGCTGCAAGGCCCTCAAGGGCAGGACCAAGGTAACAGCATTTTGTGCTGACTAAGTGGCCACAGCAAAGCCTTTGAGACAGTGCTTTATCTAGAGGCAGATTCCTGGACCCACTTTCAGAGGTTCTGGTTTATTAGGTCTTGGAGGAGAAGACCAGGAATGTGAATTTCAACTACTGCTACAGGTGGTTCTGAGGCAAGTGACTCAAGGACCACAGCTGGAGACACCTTCACTTCTGGAGGCATCTGGAATAAAAATCTCACCCAAAACTCCTAAGGCTATACTATACCTACAAAACAAAGGAAATGATCCCTCTTTTTTTGACAACAGACACTGAAGAGTGGATTCAGGACTTCCGGCCAAGATGAAGGCATAGGTGGACACAATGTGCCTCCGCTCACAACCAAAGAGGATAAACAGTAAGTTAAAAAGCAAAACAAACAACCAGAATGGACAGGGAATCAAACCGAGTGGAAGTCCGACAGCTAAGAAGTTAGAGAGGACACATTCACCCAGACCAGTAAGCGGGGCGGAGCTGGGCAGAGAGCGCGCAGGGAGATGGCGGTTTGCCCAGAGAGACTCACTGTGGGTGCGCCTGGACAAAACTTGGCCGAGTGCTCAGTGAAGCCCACAGCCGGCGCAACCGGCCGCACCTGGAGAAGCCCATGGGAACCAGCAGGGCCGAGACTGGTAGACCAGGCAGTCCCTCTTTCATGTGCAGATAGACCTGGAGAAGGAGCTGGGGAGTGGAGCTGACAGAGCGGCCCACCATCGCAACCCACCATTGCTGGGGAAAAAACCCTTGGACCACCTGTTGAAAGCACCTGAGTGTGTTGAGGCGGTGGCCAAAGCAGCCCCCAGCCTCACAGGAGAGCTTATTGGGGGGGGGGGGTGAATGGGAGCAGGTGGTAAACGGAGCAAGCGCCAATGCTCCCTCCCAGGCCCCGCCCACAAAGGAAGCATCACAACACAGCCGTTGTAGGTTACCCTGCACTGGCGAACACCTAAGGCTCCGCCTCTTAAAGTAACAGACGCACCGAGGGGGGAAAAATGGCCCAAATGAAAGAACAGAACAGAGCTCCAGAAAAATTACAACTAAAGGATGAGGAGATAGCCAACCTATCAGATGCACTGTTCAAAACACTGGTAATCAGGATGCTCACAAAATTGGAAGAAAGTTGGATGCAAATAAATGAACAAATGAAGGATACGCTAAAGAAAATGAGGGGAAATGTGCAGGGAACCAATAGGGAAGAGAAGGAAACTGGGACTCAAGTCAATGGTGTGGACCAAAAGGAAGAAACAAGAATTCAAAAAAATGAAGAGAGGCTTAGGAACCTCCGAGACATCTGTAAACGGCCCAACATCCGGATCATAGGGATGCCAGAAGGAGAAGAGGAAGACCAAGAAATTGAACATTTATTTGAAAAAATAATGAAGGAGAACTTCCCTAAGCTTGTGAAGGAAATAGACTTCCAGGAAGTCCAGGAAGTTCAGAGAGTCCCAAAGAAGTTGGACCCACAGAGGAACACACCAAGACACATCATAATTACATTACCCAAGATTAAAAATAAGGAGAGAATCTTACAAGTAGCAAGAGAAAAGGAGACAGTTACCTACAAAGGAATTCCCATAAGACTGTCAACTGATTTCTCAAAAGAGACCTTGCAGGCAAGAAGGGGCTGGAGAGAAGTATACCAAGTCATGAAAGGCAAGGACCTACATCCAAGAATACTCTATCCAGCAAAACTTTCATTTAGAATGGAAGGGTAGATAAAGTGCTTCTCAGATAAGGTCAAGTTCAAGGAGTTCATCATTACCCAGCCTTTATTATATGAAATGTTAAAGGGATTTATATAAGGCATGGAGGGATATCAACAGGGGAGTGGGAGGGGAAGAGAGAAGGAAAAAAGTACAGAGAATAAGTAGCATAAATGGTAGGTAGAAAACAGACAGGGGGAGGTTAAGAATAGTATAGGAAATGTAGAAGCCAAAGAACTTATGTGTATGACTCATGGACAAAAACTAAAAGGCAGGGAATGGGGGAGATGTGGGATGGAGGGAAATAAAGGGGAGAAAATGGGACAACTGTAATAGCATAATCAATAAAATATATTTTTAAAAAAAGAGTGGATTCACCTGGTACAGTTTTCCCCTCTTCCCTGAGGTTTTGAAACCAGAAAAGACAGTGTTCGTGCTGCCTGTCACTGCCAGAACCAATAAGCAGAGACAGGGATTGAATCTTTACAGGTACTTTATTTGGGTGGCCAGCGATCTGAGAAGACGGTGGGTTATGTAACCTAACAGACGGTCCTAAATTCCATTTTGAACCAACCTTTTTTATGAGGAGAAGAAAAATGTAGGTAAGGAGTTTGGAATTCAGGGGAAAAGTTAATCAGATAAAAGCTGCAGCATTCTTTCATCTGCGTCCTTGGGGGTGGCTTTTATCTGTGTCCTGGGCAGTGGGCATCTCACCCTGGAGGACAATGGCTCAGATACCATCTTGAATTGCTTGCAGTCCTCCTGAGGCACGAAGGTGGAACTGCTTGTGATCTCCTGGAGTCAAGGTGGGTCATACCTTCAGTTCCTGGAACAATAGCTTTTTACATGTATTGATTTATTAAGCCTATTAGCTATTACCTAAACTAAAATTTTCCAACTCTTGAGTTCCCCATCAGTTGCACTTTCCAAGGTTTCAGTTATCCCCAGTCAGCTGCGGTCTGAAAATACTAAATGGAAAATCCAGAAATAATGCATAAGTTTTCAATTGTGTGCCATTCTGAGTGGTGTGATGAGATTCTGAGCTGTCCTGCTCCGTCCCACCCAGGCTGGGAACCATCCCTATGTTCAGTGTGTCCACGTGGCAGACACTCCCCACCCGTTTGTTAATCACGTAGTCGCCCCCTCAGTTATCAAATCAACTGTCGTGATGTCGCAGTGATTGTGTCCAGGTAATCCTTATTTAACTTAATGTCTCATCCACCTCACCTCATCTCATCACGTAGGTTCTGTATCATCTCACATCATCCCAAGAAGAAGGGTGAGTACAGAGCAATAAGATATTTTGAGAAGAGAGAGAGACAGAGAAACCATATTCACGTAACTTTTTTTTAGGGTTTAGATTTTGACATTTTAATTTCTTTTGAACATAATCACTTTTTGCAAGCTAGGAAACAGATCAAACTAAGGCAAAGCTGTCCCCTAAGGATACAGGCCAAATCTTGCAATCTCCAGCGGAGTGGCATCATCATACAAGGTGCTAACAACGGGGTTATAAACTCTAAATAATAACCACTTATCTACATTTTTCCTTAGGAAACAGCCAGAAGTCCAGTCCTTAAAGGCATGATATATAGAACATCTTAATCTATAAAGGACAGAATTACCCAAATTATATAGTGCCCAACTTATTGGTGAACCAGACCAGAGCTGGCCAAGGAGTGGTGAAGAAAGTGTTTACATTTTGAAAAGTTGCTCTGAGGTTTAAAAAAGTTCCTGATTGCTCTTAATATTACAGACACATCCACACTAATATTTTATTTTGCCAAGGTCTTCCACTGGAACACGAAGTTAGAGTATAGGGGATAAGATACATAGATATTTTGAAAATAAACGACTTAGTAGTAAGAAGTTTGATATAATGCATCCTTCCATTTGCCACAAGAACAAATTGCCAATAAAGACTATTTAAAAGAAAGGTTCAGCTCCAAAAAGGGCGGTGGTGGCACCACTTTCTACTACGGAATAACCTCCTGTTTTTCCATACAATTAACATTGCTATTCTCCCATGATACAGACAGGTTCCCGTGGAAAAAGCTGTCAACTTTTTGTCAGGGCCAGGAGATGGAAAATAGAGCATTAATTTGCTAACTGTGAGCTCTGCTAAGTCTTTAGGGTAGACCCACAAAACCTGGCTATTGTTTTGTTAAACATCTGCAAACTGCAGAATTCCTTAGCGTTTAGCTGTAGTTTCTGCTCAATATCTTAAAGCTGAGCTCAGTCGTCAAAGCCTGGAATGTCATCATAGGAGTAACCCCGGTGTCTTTGGATGCATAGTAGGCCAGATGTGCAAGTGGTCAAATCCTGGCAGGACACCAGGCTGCCAACGACCGGGACAGGAACAGCCCAGTCTTTCCTCTCCCCACCCCTTTGCTGATATGGCCCACCAGCAGGACGGAGCCTATGATAATGAGGAAGGTGCCAATCAAAAACAGCACTATAGAGAGTGCAATGGCCTTATACGGGATCTTAGGAGGGCTTTTCTTACTGAAGATCAATGTAGCCATCCCCTGTCCTGGAGAGCCTTGAGCATTTCACTTTACTACTGGGGGTTCCAGTAGCCAGGAGTACGAGATGGCACCATAACACGCTGACACAGCCACAGGCGGAACGTCCCCGACAGCTTGTTCACCGTTGGAAACAGAGACGCTCACGACATGCCTCGCCTAGCTGCCACCTGCCCCACTCCGCCTTGTGTAACTTTTATTATAGCATATTGTTTTAGTTGTCCTACTTTATTATTATTATTATTATTGTTGTCGTTGTTAATGTTTTATTGCCTAATTTATAAATCAAACTTTATCATAGGCACATGTGCATACGCACAAAAAATACATAGTGCAGTCACGCGCATCCTAATGACATTTTGGACAGTGACAGACCACACAGACGACAGTGGTATACCACGTAACCTAGGCGTGTGGTGGACTCTGCCCTCAGGGTCTGTGGAAGTGTGCTCTGTAAAGTTCCCACAGTGGTAGGGTCACCTAACGATGCCTTTCTCAGAACCACCCCAGTCCTTACGTGGCACATGACCTTGTATTTAGGGTTTGGTATTATTCGGGTTTCAGGCAACCACTGAGGGCCTTGGAACATATCCCCCGAAGGGGTCTCCTGTATTCCTACACTCTCCACCACTGCAAGGACAAAGTGTGTCCTGCACCCTTTCATGGCTAAAACTTCAATTAACTAACAGGGAGGGGAAGTTCATTGCCTGTAGCACAATTCTAGGCGTTCCATCCTACAGAAAGTCTGAAGTTTTTGCCCCAGTAGAGGACTCTGCTTAAGGCCCACTCACCTGGGCGTGGGGATAGCGATCCTCACCCAAGTGTCCAAACAAAACCACTGAGGGCTCATCAGAGGAGATTCCACCAAGGAGCTGGGCCTTGAGAAAGGGCAAGACATGCCTGGGTGGAAAGGGACAGATGAGGAATTCCTGGCCTGGGAAACAGCAGGAAGGAAGGTTTTGGGGTGGGAATGACCCTCATGACCCATGCAAACTCCAGGGTCAGGCAGCACACAGGAGGATTCTGGGATAGAGGAACTAACCCCACTGCAAACTTCAGATGGAGGGAGGGGCCAAGGAGGAGGAGGACAGGGCCTAAAGGTATCCAGACCCTCAGGGATCAGCATGCAGGGAGCAGGCCAGACCCTGGCTCTGAGGGGCAGCCTAGGGGAGGGCCAGCAGCAGGAGGTTCTCACTGGGGTCAGGGAGCAAGGCTTTCAGGCAGAGATGCAGGCAGAAGACTTTCAAGGCGGAGAGGGCTGAGCCTGGAAATGCGGGGCTCAGCCAAGTCACAGACCAAAGAATACCAGTGAGATTTTAAGCCCTGAGTCAGGGAGATGGGGGTTGGGGGGAGGGCGTTAGGACAAGCTGAAATGCACTCACAATCAGAACAATTAGGAAGAGAGAAGGGAGTCATGAGGTAACAAAAAATTGGGGAATCTCTCACCATAAGGCAAATGGCTACCTCCAGTTGGACAAATTCCCATGGGCCACTACACAGTTTTTGGAGATGCCACATTTGATCCCTCCTTCTTCTGTGCCCCTCTTCCATCTCTAAGCCAAACGTTCACATTATTCCACAGGGTCCCCAGTAAATGCCATGTTCTCCTAAGTCCCCTTGGCCTCTTGTTCCTTGATCGATGGGAGGAGCCAGCTCCAGCTGCAGTGGGGGGGAGAGGCTACAGGACCCTGCTGTCAAGAGGTGTGACCCCAAGTCTGGCCCTGTCTTCCATTAGCAATACCATTCAGGCAAATGTGTCTGAACTTATCCAAAGTTTATACTTATCCAAAGATTAATATCACAAGACTGAGACTGAGCTCGAAGTTCTGAAATGTATTTGTACTCAGGGAAGATGTCTGCTACTGTTTGGGCCTTATTTCCTCTGGAGCTGGGATGTGTCGGTGAGGCATACCAGCACAGACAATAAATCTTAAACAAAATGAAGACACAAAAGCACCAACACAGACCAGCGCTGAGACGCGGCGCCTGGCGCTCTGACAGCGCCGGTCAGTCCTCGGTGAGCAGAGTCTGTGATCTGCTGCTCGGAAGTCATAGGTGTCTGTCTCTTGATTGTATTAGTACCTGAGTTATAAAATTCTCAGTATGTCACATGACGAGGGTGACAAATAGGGTGACAGCAGGAAGATAAGGGATGGTAACCTTGAGAAAAAGAGGAATAGAGCGTGTGATAGGGGCTGTGGGCTTTCCTCCAAAACCCACTTCCCCTTCGTGCCGGGTGAGAGCTGGGCGATGTTTCCCAGCCCCCTTGCTAGTAGGGGTGGCCGTAAGACTGACTTCCGGCCCACAGAGTGTGAGGAGCTTTTGAGACAGCAGCATGCTTCTTCCTCTATGTTGTTGCTCCTCTTTCACTGGCTCAAGGTCCCTGGGGTTGATGGAGCCAAAGCTGGAAGGAGCTTGGGTCACTGAATCACCATGAAGTAGAGAGACACCTGAGGACCTAGGACTTCCACCCTGGAATGTTATGTAATCTAGAAATAACCTTCTATTGTATTTGAGTCAATGCAGTCGGTGGTTCAGCCTACCCTAGTTAGAGAGGGCCAATTCAGCACACCCACCAGAGGAATTCTGGAAAGGGAGGGAAGGCTGCAGAAAACTTTGCTTTTTTCATGAGAACTCACTCCTAGGGCTTCTGGAAAAAGGTATAGAGGACACTGGGGCTGGTTAAGACCTAAGATGCCAGAGGTGGGACCCCTGAACAAAGCAGGGAAGAGAGAGCTGTCCCTCTCATGAGGTGGGAGGAGGGTCTCAGTGAATGGGGCTCTAGCTGGATCACACCTGGGACAATAGGAGGAGAGACTTCGAGTGTGCCAGTCATTCAGAATGCTCTCTGGAAATTAGGGTCCATTTCTTCAGGGAAGGAACCAGAGGTTAACTGAACAAACCAACTTCTTTGACGAGCTTGGTAAGAATGAAAACCCAAGGCATGGTGTATGTATACAATGGAATACTACTTGGCTATAAGAAAGGTGAAATTCTGCCATTTGTGACAACACTTGAAAGTATTATACTAAGTGAAATAAGTCAGACAGGAAAGGACAAAAACCATATGATTTCGCTCAAATATGGTATATAAAATGGTATATGGCATAGAAAAGTAACGAACAAAACAAAGGAAACAAACTCATAGATATAAACAACAGAATGGCGGTTACCAGAGGAACGGGGAGGCTGCAATGGGTAAAGGGCATCAAATACATGGCAACGGGCAGAAACTAGACTTGCGGTGGTGAACATGAGACTGAAAAAGACCGGCACTCATGCTGCCGTCACATATCGAACCCAACACGCAGAGACAGGGACTGAATCTTTACGGACGCTTTATTCAGATGGCTGGCAATCTGAGAAGACGGTGGGTTCATACCCTAATGGACTGTCTTCAATTCCACTTTAAAATTGCCCTTTTTGAAGCCCTGGCTGGTGTAGCTCAGTGGATTGAGCGCAGGCTAGGAACCAGAGGATCCTGGTTCAATTCCCAGTCAGGGCACATGCCTGGGTTGCAGGCCAGGTCCCCAGTGAGGGCCATGTGAGAGGCAACCATACATTGCTGTTTCTCTCCCTCTCTTTCTCCCTCCCTTCCCCCCTCTCTAAAAATAAATAAAAATAAAATCTTAAAAAAAATTGCCCTTTTGATAAGGAGAACAAAGATTAAGTAAGGGGTTTGGAATTCAGGGAATAGTAAATTGAATTTAAAAAACTGCAGCATTCCTGCCCTGGGCGGTGGTCTTTAGCTGTGTCCTGGGCGGTGGGCATCTCACCTGGAGGACAACGCCTCAGGTACCATCCCGAATTGCTTGCAGTCCTCCTGAGGCACAAAGGTGGAACTGCTTATGGTCTCCTAGAGTCGAGGTGGGTCATACCTTCAGTTCCTGGAACAAAAGCTTTTATATACATTGATAATTAAGCTTATTAGCTATTACTTAAACTAAAATTTTCCAAGTTTTGAGTCACCTATCAAGCATGCAATAGAGTATACAGATACCAAATTATAACCTTGTATACCTGAAATTTATATAATGTTATTAACCAATGTTACCTCAATAAAAATAAATAACTTTAAAAAAATGGAAACCTCCATCAGCTTAGGAGGGAGGCAGTCCCAGTGGCCCAGGGCACCAGGGCTCCTCTGTAAATGGGTTTCCAAAAGGCACCCTGGTGAGTGCAGAGATCCTCAGTGGGTCAGGAGCAGATGGCCTACGCGAGGCCCCAAGGGACAGTGTGTGAAAGACCCTAACAGCAGCCGCGACAGGCCACAGACTTTGTGAGAAAGGCCTGAGATGTGGCAGCTTGGAATCCCAGGGTCACACCCTTGAGGTTGAACTCATGCTCTTGATTATCTCCTTCAAGACTGTGTGACCTGGAGAAGAAAATAGTACATTTAAGTAGGTGTTAAATCATATGTTAATGGCATTCCAGTGACACGCATGGGTACATGTCTGTAACGACTAACTCAGTGGAAAGACATGTTCAAACTGGAGGGAAAAAAAACAAGATACTTTTCTCCAAAATATTTATTTAATAAATATTTACTTAGGTGTTACAAAGACAGACTGCGTCCTGCCTTGTTGAGCTAATAAAATAAGGTGATTTTCCAAAGTAGAGGTATGTTTGTCAAGAAGAGGAAGGAGCAATTCAATCAGGAAAACAGCATTCAGGAAGAGAAAGAAAGAAAATATTTTAAAATTCAAGAATCTAATAATGTGCATACAATGAGTTCAACTATATCCCAGAATTATTCCAAAATTTTACTTTCAAATTTATTGCCATTCTAAACTGTTTAGCATGACATAAATAGGATCTTTGTGTACATTCAGCAGGACCTGAGTTCTAACCGGTCCTGAAGGCCATAGAATTCTTTCTCTGCCCGGAGAAGGTGTGAACCAGGCCTTTTGCAAGGAGTCCCAGCTTGGTGGGTCTGAGCAGATACCCTGGGTGGAGAGTGGGAAGGACCGAGAGGCAGAGACAGAGGAGGGGAGCCAGGGGGTGGGGGGGCATGGAGGCTGGCCTGCTAGAGCTTTGGTTCTACTCCTGGGTGTTCTATTACTCTTATCGAAACAGCTGCAAATCCCCAGAACAACTTCAGCACTCACATTAAAACACAAAACATCCAAATTCAAATTAAGGTGTGAATAAAATGAATAAAATGGGAAACTGGAGCTGGGAGGTAGGAAATATATGGGAGGTCTGTACTTTCTGCTAATGGTCTTCGGTCCTCTGTCCTCTAATTTCAGCTCCCCGGGTAAATCTAATTGTATGAGTGGCTAATCTGAAGCCCGCAGTGCAGCTTCATAAATCATCCGGATTATCTCCTTTGTGCTAACGCGGGAATTACCATGTCTGTACTGACTGGCGGGGAGGCAGTGGGAAGCCAGCTAGCCCCCAGAATTCTGGCCTGCTGGGCATGGTGCAGCGGAGGGGGCCACTCAGCTGCCCACACTCATACCTATACCCGCTGAGGGTTCTTCAGCCCCCTGGTCCTTGACTCCCCAGCCCACCCCGCCGTGGGAGACCAGTGAGAAGAAGCAGGGCTGAGAAGAGAAGCCAGATAGTGCAGGGGAGGCTCACAGACTATGGGGCAGCACATCGGGGCTGGAGTCCCTTGGTGTCCTCTTACTCATCTGTGAAATGGGGTAATAATAGTACTTACTTTATGGGCCTCTTGGAGGGAGCAATGAGATGTTCATTAAAGGACCATGAGCACCATGCCTTGCATGTTGAAAAAGTTTTAATAAATGATTCTTTATTAAAATAAAATTTATTTTATTATTATTGATAATTAATTATAAGCAAAAGCAAAAGATAATTCCTTCCTCAGGCAGTTTTGACAAATTAGACATCAAAGGAAAGAATACATTAACCTGCTAGAGATAGGAGCATAGTTTACAGACAAGAAATGGTAGCTTTGTGTTTACGATGTAATGTTATATTATTAATATCAGTATACAGAGATAGATATATTGACAGATGCTCAAAAACACCCACGGGTGAGTTCCTGCTGGGTTCTCTTCAGGAAGACTGCAGTGCTAAAAGAGCAAAGTCCTGTGATGAAACGGTTACCAGAAAGCCCGCTGGGGCTCGTTGGCAGTGGTGGGCAGCCATTGCCTAGGCTGCACTCCTGGAGCCAGCGCTCCGAGGTCCGGTCCTCTCCCTCCCTGGCCAGCTTCCATGCTCACTCCAGCGGGACCATCTTTTATGAGGTGACAGGAGAGGACTTCACAAATATGCAGCCCCACACACACGCAAATGGACTGCCGAGAGCAATGGCTGCTCTGAGTCCTCAAGGCAGGGGGCCCAGCAGGCAGTCAAAGCCCAGACGGGGGTCTCAGGCCCGCAGGGTGCAAGGCAGGCTGTCCTGGCCGTGAGCAAATGTGGACTCCAGCAGGCCTCCCTGGGGACAAAGATGACCTGGGTCTCTGGGCAGCTGGGCCCAGTGTCCTTGACTTTCCTGCTGCTGTGATGGCTGCCTCCCTGCTCCAGATGGTCTGGGGAACCTTTTAAAAAGCTAGTCCAGGGAGTACCATGAGGGGAAGCGCCCCTGGCCCCTGACATGGAGCCGTTCAGAGGTATGTGCCCAATAAACATCTTTAGATTGTTCCTTCCAGGCAACACAGGGGCCCCGGCGTGGGACATGGTGTAGCCACACACCAGCTCAGGTTGTACTATAAATATGTACTCAGGGACCGTGCCATCAGGAATTTGGCTCTTAAGTTGCTGTGATGAAGATTTGCAGAGAATGTCTGTGGGGAACACAGCTCCTACCCCATGGGTAGCAGGGGGAGGCACTATGATTTGCACTGGGCAGATAGACAAAGTTCCTATCCCGTCCCCAGCACTTTTGTGACTTGCTGATGAGAGGCAAGAGGGTCTGAGTGACCCTGAGGAAAACCACGGCTGAGTCTGTCTTAGAGCCGCCACTTCTCTGAATGTCCCTCCACTGGAGGCTGTGTGAGGAACTGCACGACATGAGCTAATCATAAACAGAGTGCAAGTGGTGGGTAATGTTTAGTGTTTACAATGTGCTGGGAGCCACAACAACCTCTGCAGTAGAAATTAGCAGAGCTAATACTCAGCAGGCTTGCCTGTAGCACATACTGGCTGGCATTCATTTCTTAGGTTAGTGCCAAAGCTGGTTATTAAATGTTTTCAGTATCAGCCCTGGGTACTCGCACTGCTCCTCATTTCACAGATTGGGAAATCGAGGTCAAGAGGCAGTAGCAGAGCTGCCAGGGGTGAGACAGCTTGTGTGTGCAGAGTCTGGGGGCGAAGCGGGGCTGTCTGACTCCAGACCTTGGCTCTTAGCCTGTGCGTCCCCCAGGTCCAGGACTTACTCTTGGAGGAGTGACCGGTGAGCACAATTGTGGCGCAGATGGCATGAGGAGGGAGCTTAGCACCATGTGCCAGAGTAAATACCTGGGGGAGTGTGCTGTCTTCCTTGTAGAGCCTTGCCTCCAGCACCCCTGCACTTCTGGTGGCGTGAGGTCGTTGCGGTGTGGCTCACTGTCCTCTACAGGAGTCCCCCGGAGGTGAGGGAAGCCAGGCTTCAGAAGCACCAACTCATTCCTCAACAAGAAAAGACCACTAGTTCTAAGGAGGGAAAAGGACACTGTTAGGAAGGAGAGGACTGAGAGAAAGGAGGCAAGAGACATGCCAGTCCCCAGGCTTATCCTTTCAGGAAAAAGTCCAGTCTTCCAGGGGCATGGAGCTGGGATTTATCTGACACATTCCTCCATGTATTTATTATGAGCAGCGTGCTTTGTTAAGTGTTTTGCATGCATACTTCATTGAACTCTGCAACGACCCCGTGGGGGTGGGTTACTACTGTTGTGCCCATTGTAGAGATCAGGGAAGTGAGGCAGAAAGCAGTTAAAGGACACCCTGGATCTGACCCATGATGCATGCAATCGTAATTCTGAACTGCTCCCCTTTTAGGAATTTCAGAAACAGAGAAGGCATGCTTTGGTCTGTGTCTTTCATGTAAATTTATTTTATATGGGTATATTTCCTCAGCACCTGCTATGAAGGAGGAACACTCAACAGATTTATTGTCTTATTACAGGCCCAGCCAGGTGCTGGGCCCTCACCGGTGAAGATCAGTAGTGGTCCGCACCTCACAGGTCTTGTGGTATTGGGTGGGCAGGAGAAAGGAGGAGAGGGAGGAGGCAGTGGGAAAACTGCTACATGTTGTTGAGAATTCACTATGAGCTGCACATTGGACTTGGTGCTAAGTGATGGCCTCGTTTAGCCCTCTAGATAGATATTCTTATCTCCATTTTACAAATTAAGTCTCGGGAAAGTTAGGCAATTTGCCCCAAGTCTCATAGGCAGGATACCATGGAGCTGGGTTTTGAACTCAGATATCTGACTCCAATGCCTGTGCTTTCCTTTGCTGCCCTAATGCCCCACATTTTCCCTGTGCTTCTGACCCCCAACCAGCGGGGAGCCATGATCAGCCCCAATTAACTGATAGGGAAACTGAGGCTCAGAGAGGAAAGCAGCTTGCTCCCGGTCTCTCTGGCACAGTGAGGAGTCTGATCCAAGGTATTTAGTCCCCAGTCCAGGGGCGCTTGTGACTCTGCAGGGCCTGTTTGCGGCGCATCCCTGGGCTAACCAGGAGGTGGGGGCTCCCCTGGTCTGCTGGCTGGGTCTGGTCCTCAGCACTGGCGTAACCTAGGTTGTGTGGCAGGAGACTGGTTTTTAAATGTGTTTAGGGTTGGCGTCCAAACATCTCTCGAAGCAATCTAGGAAGCTGGGTATGCGGTGACCCATGACCTGAGGAGTGCAGGTAGGGACAGGTGTCCAGGAAAGTCGCCCCTCCCCCCACAAAGGTGACTTGAGAGACGTTTGTGTTCCTCTCCTACACTTCACCTGCCAGTGCTATATACCCTGTGATTTTCATCAATTCTATCTGAGAAAAAAGAGGCTGCTGATTCATAGCAAAAGGAAATGGCTTAGGTTCTGAAACTTCCTGTTTGTCTGGTATCTGCAAAAAGATATGGGTATGCAAATATCCTGAAAACTGTAGGCGTGCATGCACACGCACGTTCACACACAGACGGACCCTCTGCTTGGCCCTGGGCACTGGGTCTCCTCAGTATCCAGTACACTGAAAAGTGATTCCACTAACATGGTAGCCAGGGCACTAGGGGGACCTGCCGTAAGAATTTATGATCATTAAAATAGCAGCTTTTGCATTTGGTTCGAAGAGCTTAGCAGATGTCCCTCCCAGGTAAGTCCTCGCTCTGGCTCCTGGCCAGGGCTCCTTGGGTTTCCACCTGGCAGAGCTGGGAGTGAGGGATCCCTTACGAGGGAAGCAGATGTGTGAAGGGGTCTCGCCCAGGCCTCCGGCTCCACCCAGCCTGGGGACTCCATTTCCTCTGCCCGTCTCCCCTCGCTGCCTCCCGGAACATGCTGCCTCCCACTCCCAAGCTCGCAGTGAGCTGAGATCATGACAGACGTTGAGTTTTCACTGTTGGCTCATTGTGACCTTTTCACAAGTCTTTCTTTCTTTCAAAATAAGTTCAGGTTTGAGCCAAGGACTGCAGCTTGCTGAGCTGGTCTCCGCTGCCAGAGAGCAATGACCTCTGGTCCAGCAGCTGGCCGCCTCCGCGCAGCGAAGCTTTCTAACTGCTGAATGTAAGCTTCGATTTTAATAGGTGAAAGTGAAAATGACATGTGACTTCCAGAAAATTCTCATATTCAAAAGACTTGTTCTCTGTAAGAGGTTAAATAGCACTCTTCAAATGGCTGAATACATTTCCCATGCTCAGAGTCACCTGAATTAGGGGAACGGGACATATAAATTGCTGCAAGAGGCATTCTGGTTAGCTATAAATTAAAAAAAAAAATTTTTTTTTATTTTTTAGTGTCTTTTGGTCCCCACTAAAACCCCTTGCCCAGGCAGTGAGAGGGTGGCCTTTTGTCCTCGACTTCCCCAGCCCCCTCCACATTTAGAAAGTGGAGGTTCCAGTGGGAGACCCCATCACCCGACTCTGAGCTAGATTCTCAGATACTAGGTCAGTGCTTGCCCCGTTACAAAAGGGGGTGGCCCAGTGGCAGGACTGTGGGCTGGGATGGGACAAACAGTGTGGACATCTTGGGTCTGCTACTTACCAGCTGTGTGACCTCGAACAAGGGACTTAACCTTGCCAAGCCTTGGTTTCCTCACTTGTGGAATGGGGCAGTAATGGGGCTGACAGAAGGCACATACATATAAAACGGCTGGTGCAGGCCCTGGAGCTCAGGACGGGATGCAGAGGGGGGTGCGAGGACGACCAGGTGCCATAGGGACCTCACCACTCTTTCACAGAGCCCCAGGCACCACAACAGGTCACATGCGACCTCAGATATCTTCAAAGAATGTTTCTAGAACCTGTCTTCGAAGCAGAGGGTTTCCTCAAAAACTGCTCTTGCTGCAGGGATGCCTATGAGGAAAAGGGTTGCATGAACAGTGAACATTTTTTGTGAGAAATGTTCTCTCCGTCACTTGAAGGGGACCCAGCCCCTACACTAATCTGTGAGCTTGACCCACTGTGTCTTTGCTGAGGAAATGAGAGATAAGCCTGTGCTTCTCCAGTCCTACAGAAACAAGACAAGTCCATAAAATAATGGGAACAGGGACCCTAATACATAACCCTCTGGAGGCAGCTGAAGATGGAGGTTCAGCACAGTTAGCCCACTTATTGTGCGCCTACCGAGCGCCTGGTGTGATGTCGAGTATTGCAGAGACTTGTCACCGCTGACCTCTGCCACCCCCGACACCAGGCTGAGTGCTTTGCAAACAGGGTTCCAGTCAATCCTCCCAGGAGTCTCTCCTTTAGACATTAGTGTTCTCATTTATGGATGAAGCACATGGAAGTTGTTCCTTGTCCAAGGTCACACAGTGGCAGGCGGGACCTCAGTGCACATTTTGGCTGCTACAAAGTCTGCTTGCCCACCACCCCAATGCTGAAATAAAGATCCAGATGCCAAAGAGCACAGAGGAGAATCACAAAGAAGGAGAAGGAGCCCGGGGTGCCTTCCTGGAGGAGCTGGCACGGGGAGGACAAGTAGGGATGGGATCAGAGCTTATCTGGGGGACGGAAGGCAGGGGCAGAAAAGAAAGTAGAGAAAATAAGAACATGCAAACCTTAGGAGGAATGGGCTCTGTTGTGCAACACATGGGGCTCAACAGAGGCCTCTCTTGGTCCCCCTGCATCTGGGGACAGAGCCTTTGGGGTGTCTCTCACATGCTGGGTTCAAGGCTGTGGGAGGCTTTGATGCTCGGCCGGTTCTCCCTGCTCCTTCCCGCTGGTTGGTGGAAGGAGGCTGATGGGCTAAGCTGTCGGTGTGTTTGCTGTGCTCATTAATTAAACCTTTGCATCCTGCCCCTGGGGACGTGTGCAACAGTCTTTCTGGTCAGAGGAGCCAAACAGGTTGGGTGGAGCAGGAGATGCTACAGAGAGAGAGGAAGGCACCGTTCAGGTGCTGCTGCTTCTGCTCTCCCTCTGTCCCCAAAGACTAGGTTGAGGCTCTGGGCCTGAGGAGGGTGAGGGTCAGACAAGCTCAGGCAAAGTGTGGCCCAAAGATAGGGGTCCCCACTGAACAGAATCCAGCATCGCCTGGCTTCTTGAGCACTGGCTGCCTCTCAGGTACCAGGGTCCTATGCCACAGGGCCACAGGCCTTCCCTGGTTGGGCATTGTCCTGGTGGCAGCACTGGGCCTGTGGCTACAAATGTCGACAGTGGGGTCAGAGCAGGAGAGGAAAACCCATCCCAAGAGGAACTCTCGACGCCCCCCCATCCCTGCTCTTCTTCCCATCTGCCTGACCACAAGCCACTGAATTCTGGGGGTCAGGTTCAACTCCTTCGCACAGCCATCCCACTCAGCACAAACGAAAGTCTTGTCAAGTCCACTTCCCAAATGTCCCTAGAGCTGCTCACTTTCCTCCAGCGCCACGTCCAGCTGTTCTATCCACGCCCTGTTTTCTCTGTCTCAGTGGCTTCCACTTGGTTCCCCTCCCCCGCCTTTACACTTGACTTTTCCCAGCCACCATGCCCAAAATAGCAGCCAGAGGAGCGGTGATAAAACACAAATCAAACCACCTGTGCACTGGCTTCATCAACGTCCCAAAGCAGACAGACAAGCTCCTCCTCGAGGCTCCAGGAGCTGCCCGGACTGCCTGCGCTTTCTCATTTCACTCACTCGGCCACGTACTCATTCAGCACCCCCACTGAAGCCCCGTCACGCGGTGTTCTCAGACACTGGAGACACAGCAGTGACAAAACAGACAAAAACCCCTGATCTCGTGGAACAAAGTTTTAGTGGAGGGGAGGAAAGACAGTCAATAAGCCAATACATGAGCTGTTAGGTGGCAAAACAACGGAGAAAATAGAGCAAGGACAGGAACTAGGGAGTCAGGGTGGGGGTGGGTGTGAGGGAAGGCGTCATTGAAAAGGTGACGTTGGAACAAAGTCTGAAGCAAGTGAGGAGTGAGTCACGGGGATGCGGAGGGGAAACTTGTTCCTGCAGAAAGAACGGCATTTGTGCCCGAAGCCAAACGCACCGGACGCTCGGGGCATTTTTGAGAAACACCCTGTCTCCTGTTGGTCACTATCAGATTTTTTTTTAATCATAGCATTTCTACAATTATAATTCTATATTTATTAGATAGCTGCATGTCTTTCCCCAGTAAACTCTCTGCTCCAGGTACTCAGTGCTGTGTCTCTCGTGGACACCTGAATCATCTGTCTAGCACAAGGCCTGGTGTCTTGTGAAATGAGGCAATGGCCCCGGCGACTGGCGGGCTGTAAGTGGCATTCAGGTGAGGGGTCCCTTTGAGGACTTCTGGAAAATGACTGGGCGACACTCTGGAGGGAGCGCAGTCCTACCTGAGAGGTGGTTAGCTGTGTGGCGAAGGTCGGGGGGTCCCTGTGAATTGGGCACCAGTGTACCGCACTGTACATACAGGCTGGTGGCCTTTGCGGTGCCCAGCTATTGTGCTGGTTTATGGAGTAAAAGGGAAGGCATGTTCCCTTCTCATTAGCTCTAATACCTTGTTTTACGTAGTCTTCTTCCCACTGTTTATCCTCCCTAAGGAGGGGGTCAACCTTCCAACAGCCATCTCTGTTGTTCCAACACCTCCCCCACCCATGGCCATGGGCAGTTCCGACTTGCATATTTAGACCACTCCGAGCCAGTGGTTTGGAAAACATGAATAAGCAAATTCTACCTTACAAGAATAGCCTTGGAGACAGGCTCATTCTTTCTCGCTCTAAAGGTTCTGGCCAACCCCATTGTGGGAATGTTGGGAATGTTAAATATTGATAAGGAGAAGATAAAATCTGGACACCCTTCAAAGCCTGGAATTTCCCCATTCCTGAGCCCAGGCTTCTCCCTCTGAGAGGGACTGCCAGTAGCCTACTCCGTACCCACTTCTCCTTCTGCTTCACCGAAGTACCTGAGTTTGGGAAGGACAGCAACATGCCCATAGAAGACTGGATTCCCCACTGTCTTGGAACTAGGGACAGCCAATGAGGTATAAAAGCAAGGACTGGGTGGGGGGTTCCTAAAAACTTAAGGGGGCTGGGAAAGGCACTCTCCACCCTGCTTTCTCCAGTTCTGTCCCTGGAACACGTACTGGACCACTAGGCAACTTAAAAATAAAACATTGACTCTAAAGCTTTAATGTTGAGAAAGGCAAAAGCAGCCCCTGACGTCCATGACCTGGCCCGACACTTTCAGCGAGGTCTCAGACTTGCTAGAAGCTGGCCTCGATGTCCCCTTGCTGGACATGAGCAATCTTGAAGAACACTAACCTCAGACAAGGCCACTCTGCAACTGCGATGAAGTCCATCAGAACAGCCCACTTCATAACATTGTCGAAGCAAAGACAAAACAACCAAAATACTAAACCTCTCCCTCTCCTGGCTGATATGAGTGGCAGCTGCTTCTTTACCAATTGCAGCGTTAGCCTCCACCTGGCCTGCCCTCCTTCATAGATGCCATTTACTCAGATATCTAGTCATGGAACTGTCCCACTTCCTAACAGAGCCCAACGCAGAGCAAACCCCTTCCTCGGGCTCTTCCCAAATTCACCTAAGCAAAGCCCAGGTCCCACAAGTCCTTTCCAGCACCTTTTTACTGTGATGGCCCACAGTCCTGTGGGCTGTTCAACCTCCTTTGATACAATGAATCATAAGGCAACTTGTTCAACTACAGGTATTCAAATCGATTACTTGAGGATTTGTTCTGATAGGGACTGGGGTACAGTACATCTGGAGCAGGCCCCCTTCTGTGCTTCTAACAAGTTCCCGGACATGCCGAAGCTGCTGGGCATCAGGCCCCACAGCCAAGGATGGTGGATTCAAATGCCAGAGGTGCTTGAGTTTGACCACTGGGTCCTCATAGGAACCCTGCCTGAGGTCCAGAGGTGAGAGTTTCTGGGCCATCCCTACACCTGCCCCACCTCACCCTCCAGCTCCATTTTTAAATCCCACCTCGAACAGCCCCAGGGCAGTCCCCAGCTCCTTGCCCCTGCCTCTGTATTTCCTTTGGCCACAGACGCCATTCCCACCTTCCTTCACCTGGCTAACTGCCAACTCTTACTCAGCTCAGTGTCCCTGAACTTTAAGGCCAGCCAAGCATCCCAAGGGCCCCTCCTGTGGGCTTCCTCCACCCTCACTCTTTCCTAGGACGCATCGCATTTATTTATTTTGTGTTTGTCGTTGTATTGGCTGTCAACTCTAGAGGACAGAAAGCAGGTGTTCTCAGCACAGCGTCTCCCTGGGCATAGGCCCCGGCACTCAAGGAAGAAGAAATTGAGTTGGAGGCCCCGAAGCCCTGAAACCTGTCCCTTCGTCTCTGACCAAATGAATGAAGGTTGTAAGAGAAGAGTGACGGGAACCTGCCAGTAATGCTGCCCCTTTGTACGCTGCGGGAAACTGGGGCTGGCAGGGCCTTTAGGCCTGAAGCTGTAGGTCATACCCCTGTTGGAAACTTGGCTGCCGTGAAAAACACAGGCTTTTGAAAACCCACAGGTGCATGAATTACGGTTTGGGAAGTGATGATTAAACACTGTTAGGACTCCTCTACCTCTGGGCTTCCCGGGCTTGAAGATGCTTACGAATCACCTGAAGAGCAAACACATTTTGGCCCCCAGGTGAGTTCTACAGGGTGGGACCCACAGCACCGGCATCACCTGGCCACTGCTTAGAAACACAAATTCCTGGAACCCACCCCAGGTCTATCAAATCAGAATCTCTAGGGGAGGGACTCAGAATCAAACTCCAGATGATGAAAGCCAGGTTCCTGGAAACAGTAAAAGAACGGTTCATTACAGTAACAGCTCCCACCTAAACAAGTGGGTTTACAGTGTTCTAGGTGATTCACTCACTTTCCAATCTCACAATAACTCTACCTCTGCGAAAGGGAAGCCATTGAAAATGCAGACTCGCACACCCACAGGAGGAGGGGAACGCCAGCGGCAATGGCCGTGTGATGCCGGTGACAACGACGGCACTGTGCATGTCACACGCACAAGGACTATCACCCTCTGAATGTGCACAGGGAAACACTGGTGAGGAAATAAGCTCAAACGCTCCTAGGAGCTGGATTGGGAGTACTTCTCCCTCCCTTCTCTAATTAAAAAAATAAATTTTGTATTAATTATATAATAGAAAGATACATCCATTCCACTTTAAAACTATGTTCTTATTTTACACTGGAGGGAACAAAAGGGGTGTGGATTGGGATGGTTCAGTAGCCTCATGACACCTGAAAAAAATACAGAGCTTAAGCCTTTTTCAAACAGTGTTAAGGGTAGGGGGTTGGGCAGGCACGTGAGGGGTATTTGTTGGGACAATTTTAGTGCAAGAGACAAAAACCAAACTCTAACTGGACTGAACCAAAATGAGAAGAAAAGAAAGAGAGAGAGAGAAGGAAGGAGGAGGAGGCAGAGAGAGACAAAGGGAGGGAGGGAAAGAGGGAGAAAAGAGAATTATTTAGTATAGAGAAAACTTTCTTTCTGAAATATGGGAAAATAATAGCATATTTGCATACTGATGGATGATCCAAGAGAGAGCAAAATAAATCACCTAGAGGGGAGGAAGGAAGGAAGGAAGAAAAGGAAGGAAGGGAATTTGCTTGGTTCTGCAACTGAAAAGACCAGTTGGAGAGCAGCGAGGACGCTTTCAGCACTCTGTCCATCCCTTAGCTTCCTTTTCTCAGCATCCGCCTCGTTCTCAGGTAGCTGTGCCCCGGACTCCAGTCCAGCAATGTCGCCCGCCAAAGCTGCCTCCGACTGGCCCGGCTTGGGCTACGCATCCATCCCTGTGGCTAGAGAGGTGTCCCGTGCTGGGCCAGGACTGGGCCACGTGCCCCTGCCCCTATGGAAACACAGGAACGGAGTGGGGAGAAGAGCTGCTGCCCTAAAGGGAAACCAGGATGCTGTCATCAGAAGAAGATACGGGGATGGAAAAAATGCTGCTGTGGTATCTGCTCTGATCAATGAGGTCATTCGTGCTTGCGACTCTCACCCCTAGGTCTACCTCCAGGCATTTTTTAGACTGGCACGCAGAGTTTGGATGAGACTTAAGTAGGCTTCCCAAGAGAAAAGCTGCCATCAGAGGTGGGGAGGACAGGGGGATTCTTACTCATCAAGGTTAACACTCACTGTGCACACTGTTCTCAGGAGGAAGTGGGAATTTCCGCAGGGTAAGTTCCCTTCCCTGTGCAATGAATTGCTATCTCGATGAGAAACCTGTGGGCAGCTTGTGGAGAAGAGAGAGGTATTCTCTGAATGAGAGGGAATTTACCACCTTCCTTTCATTGGTAGCAGTTCTTCTAGGTGGCACAGCAGGGCGTGGATTGATTCATCTATAGATACATACATCTATGTAGACACCACACGCCAGCCTCTGCAAAATGCATGCCTGGAGATCATTTCTGCCGCCCCGGATATGTCACCTTTGTCACAACCACTCTCTCCACCACCCCACACCCTGCGGGACCAGGAGTGTGAGCCTGGAGTTCCCCAGCTGGAGGCCAGACAAGAGGTTTCCATGTGTAGGAATTGAGGGGTGGAGACGGGGGTGGGAGTTGAGGTGGTAAGCTGGCCAGCAGTGGTCAAGAGCCTGTCCTGGCCGTCTCTCCTGAGCTGTCCATTCTACCACTAAGTTTCTAACTGGGACCTCTAAGGTCTTTCAGGTCTCAATTCCCTGCCTGGGGATGCTCAGACTTGCCTCTTTCCTGAGCCCCCAGCCAGGGCTCAGAGCCTCAGCCCATGTCCTTGGAACTCCACCCTCCCAAAGCAGGGGCAGAAGAAATACAGAGCCCCCTGTTCTGGATTTTAAGTTGGCACCAAGGAGCTCCATCTGCTACTTCCTTCCCTAGAATCGTCCCCCATGGTCATCATCAGCCCCCACAGTCTCCTCTACAGGCTCAAGCTGCCATGGCTCCCCCTGACAGATGTCTACTCTTTCCTAACCCAAGGAAAACACGGGCTCTTCCCCAGCACTGGAATTCCTTGTCCTGCACTGGGCTCCTATGGGCTGTGGAGCTGAGGAGGTGGGAAGGGTGAGGGCTGCCCGGGGAGGAGACCCCTTCTACAAGCACTTGGACACTCTGCTGGGTGACCAGCCCTCACGTCTGGTTCTGAAGAGTTCTTAGCCAGGGTGCGGCCATCTACAAAAACTGCCCCAACATCAACAGGTCCTCTGACCTCCAACAGGCCTAAGGAAACTGACTTCTGGGTACAGGTGAAGTTTAAAATGATATGGGCAAAGGCCTGGTAGAAACTCAAACAGAAAAATAAATGTTCAACACTTGGTAAAAGAACTAAAGAAACTCTCACAATATTTTGCTCTCTGTTGGATCATGTCCACAAAACATACAAATAAGCTATTATTTTCCCATCTTTTAAAGAGAAAATGTTCTCTATGTGACTCAACAAATTAAGAAATAAAGGAGAAGGGAAAATCTCTCTACAGAAGAATTCGGATAATGTGTGTAGATACTGCCCCCCTCCAGGAAGTGGAACTTCAATCCCCCATCCTGGAGGGTGGGCTGGACTGGATCCCAAAAAGTAGAGTATGGAAGGGGAAAACAGCCACTTGACAGGGGAGAAGCCTGGTGGACACCATCTTGACTGAGTGCTGAAGGTCACATCTCCAGTGCTAAGTCATAAGATCCAAGGAAAAGGGCACCTCACCTCTGGCCTGTTCGCCCCTCAAACCCATTAGCCCAGTTGAATCTTAAGAAAACTGATAAACTCAAGTTGACATTCTACAAAATACTTGACCAATACTCTTAAAAACTGTAAGGTCACGAAAATCAAGGAAAGGCAGGGAAACAGTCACACACGAAAGAAGACCGAGAAATAACGACTAAATACAGTGTGGGCCCGT
>PVJI01014372.1:0-28938 GCA_004026765.1 Micronycteris hirsuta
TAACATACACTGGAGTGTCTCAATCAGCTGTAAGGTATCGTAAGTAATTAATTACCGACAGTAGACAAAGAACCAAAATATGTGGAGGGTTTGCCTTTATAATAAATTAGAGTCTCCATATTAACAACTCGTGAATTTCTCTTGGTGCTTTCTAGAGTGAGAGAAAGGGATTAAAGGGGCTGGATAGAGAGTGTGACGGACATGTAACTTATTCTCATTTGTATCATTAAGTTAAAGATTTGAGAATGACTGGTTTAAACAAAATGAGAAATGGTCTAATTAGGTGACCATGTAATTTATCAAACTGGGACACTTCTAAGAATAAAAGGGAGAGCAATTTTTAATTATTCCTGGTTATAAATGGCTTAAGTACTTGAGCTGTGAAGTTAGAAAAAACAAGGTTTGAATTCCAATTCTTCCAGTTATTAGCTATATGATATTGGAAAAATTATTCTCTCAATAAAATGGTCTTAGTAATTGCTGTCTCAAAGGTCCTCTGTCAGTCAAGTTCCTAGCAGGAGACAGAAACTTCATAGTTAGCTGAACAGAGTAAGTTTAATATAAACAATTAATAGCTTTACCAGGGGTTGGAGGTAATAGAGGGTTGGCTAATAAGACTTGCAGCAGTAACCGTTAGAAAGCGACTGCAGGCTGAGACAGGGATCCCAGAGAAGAACCAGTGGAATGTGCTGGCTGCAAAGTGGCTCAAGAAGGTAGCAGGGCAAGCCCTCCATAAGGAGGTGCTTTCCTCGTGGTGTTGGGCTGGGACTTGCAGGGTGCAGGGGGAAGTTTCTGGCCATTGGAGCTGCTAGGTGCTGCCAGTAGGGGGAGCCAGGTGCTGGAGAAGGTGCAGGAGCCTGGCAAGGGGAGCACACCAGACCCAGGAAGAGAAATCCTTTTCTCCTTCAACGTCACCCCAACACCCTCTACAGACAAAGCTCAACCTTGCACAGCTTCGCAAAGAGAAATATTTAAAGGGTTCCATTAGAGGGAATGATGGGTATAGATTTGTAGTTGAGAGGCGATGAATGGATGATAGCACAGTCACATTGAGAGTCACATGAGGTACTGTAATGAACATGCAACATGTTAACATTGAACATGTTTAGCATAGGCCCTAGAATATGGTAAGTGATTAATATATGCTATGCTATTATTAAATTTTCTATGTATCACATTCTAGTTTTATTATTAAATGAGGTTAGGGCTCTAATTAATTACTCTAATTGATGTGAGACAATGAATAATGTTCAGGAAGATGAAGCAGAATATGTTCTCTGTGGAGCTAAAAAAAAAAAAAAAAGACAATTATTTATTTGACTCATATAGGTTAGGAAGAATCCTGACCTGTGATTAAGTTTTGAAACAGAAGTGTAAGCCCCTAAAACAAAAGCAAGACTTTTTGTAGGAACACTTTTCTTTCTTTCTTTTTTAAATTTTATTTACTTATTTCTAGAGAGGGGAAGGAGGAAGAAAGAGAGAGAGAAACATCAATGTGTGGTTACATCTCACACGCCCCCGACTGGGAACCTGGCCCGCAATCTAGGCATGTGCCCTGACTGGGAACTGAACCGGTGACCCTTAGGTTCTCAGCCCGGTGCTCAATCCACTGAGCCACACCAGCCAGTGCAAGACATTTTGCCATTGAAGCTTCACTGCCTTCCTTTCCTGTCAAATGAAATTGTGATGTGATCTCATTAATCCTCAATGCTCTTAGGAGGCAGAAGTGTAGTATTATCCATCCCATTTTATATTGCCTCTACTTCTCATGATTGATTCAACATCTTTTTATGAAAACCAAGTTCCCTACCTTTTTCTTATTGCTACCAACGGACTACTGATTTTTGATCCTGAATCAAAATATTTTGTTAATTTAGGACATACCTTTTTATATTTTTTTATTCACACTTTTCACACTCATCATAGTGTGTCTCAGCCTCCCAGATCACCGATTTAAAGGTGAAACATTAGGGTTTTACATTCGTTGCATTCGTCACGCCTACACCTGTATTCTTTACTGTTTTCTAAATCCTGTCTTCATTTCCTGTGATAGTTGACTCCCACACAATGTTTATTCAGTGTTTCTCCTCAGAATTAGTTTTTTAGTGCAAAGTTACATGCCTTGACCTCTGATGAAATTAGATTTACAGACTTCCACACTTTTTCCCTTTAATGATTTCTTTACAATTTTATGTTTCCTACTGCTTTTGAGCATATGTAATGACAACTTTAGATATAAACTGTCAATCCCTATTTTATTTTTCTAGAAAATTTATTCTTCTGGGTATAATACTTATAATGCAAGGTTTAAGAGTCTCCTGTTGTGTTTCTTAAACCATGAAGATGGTCTTCAAATCTTTTCTCTGTCACAGTTCTCTTTTATGTAGTTATTTTTGTTTGTTTCTGTTTTAGGTATTTCTGTCACATCAATGAAGAGATTAAAAATTAAAATTAAAAGTATGGAACTAGTATTCACAGCAGATGGGATATCAACTAAATTTACCTTTCGTATATTATACTGTTTCATTGCATTTCTGTCATGTGTGAAATGTCTACTAAAGACAGTTTTATAGGAAAACAGATTTGAGAAAAAATTTAGTATTTCATATTTTACTTTGTCATGACTCTTTTAAGTGTTGCTGTTCTAAAAATGCTCTGAGAGAAGAGTAATAGTTAATTATAACAATCAGAACTAGTTCTAGGTCTGGACACTGGAACACTATAGTTTATAATTTTAAATCTCTCTCTATAGTTAGCAATCTTTTTTTTTTTTTGAGGTACCTCATCATAACCATTCTCTTGGAATGTAAGAAATGCCTCTCCTTCAGAGAGCTGCAGACCTGGCCACATTTGCGCATTTGCTGTCCCTGGGTTCCTGTTTCCACTGCTTTTTGCTCTTGCTCGTTGCTGAAAACGACAACAACAAAAAACCTTTCTCACTCTCTGGCTAGTTCCCCAATTCGCAAATATATTTATGGCTTAGCTCAAATCTTCCTGTTTCCTTAAAACCTTGTACATATACATATGTACAAATGATACCATACATGTATCTACATATACACACACATGCACACACATATACATGTACACCTATATGTATATATACATATACATGCATGCATACATATATACATATATTTATATTATATTTATTTGTTTTGCCTAGTGCCCCAAATGAAAATAGTAAGTCCATAATTCTTATTATGGTTTATGGTAGGGGGTCAATAGCTACACGCTGATTCATTAAAACAAGCATTTGTTGAATTTGCTTTGCTTTGGGGGGGAAGAAGACACCAGGTGTTGCTCACCAGACTCTCTGTCCAGCACCTGTGGGAAACGTGCAAGTACAGACGTGACAGAGCAGAGCCCAGTCCAAACCCACTGTTCCGGAGGAGAGGCCACTGTGCAGCACGCGTCAGGGAGGAGTGGGCAGAGACCTAACATCTGTGTGGAACCCTAACACGAGGGGATGGGAAATAAATCCCGGACAGAGGGGAAAGTGGGTGAAGGTATCTGCCGCCTCAAAGGCTACGCCTCAGTTGTAACAGAAAGTGAATCTCACCTGGAATCATAAATTGCAGAGTTTACCCTGTGTAACATTGAAACTCAAAAACCACTGCACGTTTAGCATGCTGTCCTAGAACTGGGAAACCCCATGCATCCTCATCTGAAACCACTTTGATCCTAAGTGTGTATAATGCTTTCAAGATGCTTATAGATACCTGGTATGATTATAGTAGAAATGAACTATTGCAGAATAAGCTAAAATATCTTTCTTCAGGCAACCGTAATGAATATTTCCTTTCTAAGATTTTGCAAGGCTTAACATTAAAAAGTAAAGTATATTTTAATGTCAAAATATTTTCAGTGTTCTCCTAAGGTTTGATTTTCAAAGCTGTTAATCTTGAGTAAGATTGGAGTATGGTTCTATTTTTTCTTAATAAACATGATAGCTCTAGGTTCTGTGATGTAAACTCTTAATAAATGCCATGAATGCAAGTAGAAACTCGAGGCACAGTATCTCTAAACAACTCTCCACATAGGCGCTCCTGCTGCCGTGTTTGTAAATGTATCTCTCCATGTAAATGTTAGATTAGACTGAATGATGAATTTAAAACAAGTGGGTGCACTCGCTGTGGCCCAAATTAAGCCTGTTCTAAAGTTGCTATAGCAACATTATCTGTACCAAATGTCCCACTCTAAAAAATAATTGGAAACATTTCCTGTTATTTAGGGAGAAAAATAAAATTGCTATTAATTTTTTATATCCTGCTGTACAAAATGTGTTATTCTCATGCAAATTTTTTTAAAATCAGCAAAATTCATGGGTAAGTATATGGAGTTATATAATTATAACAGCAAAATCAAGAAAAATAAGAATATAATTAGTTTGCAGGCATAATATGACATACCGAGGAGCTAAATAAAATATTTTAATAAAGATACTCTTCTTTCTTGAATAACACAAGATCAGATAGTAGTTTGAATAGTTCCTTTGGGCTTTGCATATATGAATTATTTACCAATTGGATCATGAGCAAATATCTTCAATATTTGGAAAAAGTTAAGGAGCAGCTGAAATTTTCATATTATTGGTAGGTTAGTAAATAAACTCAAATGACATAAAAGCACATGACAATTCAAGATGCAGAGAGCTCTTTAAATTTTTTAGGATGTATCTCAAAAGAGTGTACATTTAGAATTTGACCACAATAGCTACTTGATGTAATACAAATCTAGACCTAGATGGATTTCTTTCTGAATATGATTTAATCAAATCTTTCAATAAATTGTTCCCATAGGAAATTATTAGGAATTATTGTAACATTTTTAGGAAAATCAAAGACTCACATAAAATGGAAAAAAAAACCCTACAAACAGCATACTAGTTATTGGTTAATAACATGTGAATGCGTACTCTCATTTTATTCAACATATCAATACTATCTTTTTCCTTGAGTTTAAAAGGCAATTCTTCTCAATGTAATTTTAATTCTCAAGTGCCATTTCATGCTTCATTATCTCTGAGTGGGAGGTGCAGTTTGTAGTTGGCCTTCAGTTTCATTTGTGAAGCATGGGTTGTATAGCTAAGTTTATTTTTCTAAGCATTTGAGTGCGGTGACTAATATTTTTTCCTGTATAGTAATTAGGTTCTCTTTTTTTTAACAATACTAAACCTCAAAATGAAAGTGGCATAGTGTTGGAAACAAGATGAAAACATATAAGCTGAAACATTTTGGAGAATGCTTAATTCATTTGCAAAATAAAAATATTTTATTTGCTCAAACCTTGACTCCATCTTTGCCTCCAGTTCCCACTGCTGTTTCTACCAGTATCAGCCATGCTGAGCTTTATGGCATAACTCAGAGCAAACATGAATAAAGAGGAAGATTCCCAGTTAGTGGATTTAAACAACTTTTCGACACTAATGGGTAGCAGCTGGCAGCTCCTACGTCACCTTGAGAAGTAGATTCTAACCTGAGTCTGTATGTTTGCCTAGAGTAGCTTTGGCCACAGCGCACATGCATGCACATGCTCACACACACAGCACACATTTAAACGTGTAAAGTGTCATGGTCATGCCAACATTTAAAAGTAAGTTTAGGTAAAGAAACAGTTGTCATCAAAAGAGACTAATTAGGATCAGCAAGGAAGAAAAAAATTCTGAAAGGAAAAATTGGTTAAAGAAAGAAGACTTGGTAGACTGTGAGACTGAGCCTTGTGAAAACTGAGGCACTTTTAATGCATTTGGCCATGTAAAGATACTGGTAGACCTTGACAAGAAACACACTGATGGAAAGGCGGAGCTAAGTAAGTTAGGGTGAGTGAAGGAACGTATGAGGAATGAAGAGGTGGAGGTGAGGGATGCAGTTACCTTGTGGGAATGTGAGAGAGAGAGAGAGAGAGAGAATGTGTGTGTGTGTGTGTGTGTGTGTGTGTGTGTGTGAAGTTGACTGTGAGGCAGCATGGAGAAATAGGGTGCTGGCCAGAAAAATACAAGGGATTCGAGGAGTTTTAAAAAGTTGATATTGGTGGATTAGTTGTACATACTTGTTAAAAGTTGTATGCCTGTTTTCTCATCTGTAAAAGAGGCAAAATTAACAATAATACTTGCAGTGGTTGCTACGAGAACTAAGCGGCATTGCAGACAAAGCACTGACCCAGTACTTGGTGCACCGCCCAAGGCCCCAGGCAAACAAAAGCACACTGGTCAGTGACAGTTCCAGGGGTTTAGAGGTTAGCTCCTGGGAACCAAGGACAAAGGCCAAATCTCTCTTTGGCAAGATTAATCCTTTACTGTGCAATTTATAATCTAAATGAATACAAGAATATGCTGTGTTTCGTGAACTTACAACTGTAAACCTACTTTTGCCCACCCCGTGTGTGTGGGTGTGTATAAAATATTTAAATAACAAAGTGTGATTTAATTAGTAGTTCAAGTTAACAAGGAGTGTCAAACTGCTGGGTCATGTTTACATAATAAATAGTTTATTCAAGTACTGCTGATGCTAAATATTAAGAAAAATATCTAAATACCTGAGTTTGCACTGGGGAGATAAGCGGAAGTGTTATAGGAGAAGTCCTATTTGAATTGGACCTTGAGGGATTACCTGGATTTGAACCAGCTGAAAGGTAAGGGAAGGCACTTCCAGGAGGGTGAATAGAGAAAGGCAAGATGTGGAGGCCCCTCACCAAAGAGATGATAAGGATAAGAGTAAAATGAGTTAAGACTGAAAAGGCATGTATTAGTTTTCTAGGGCTACTGTAACAAATTACCACAAAGTAAGTGGCTTAAAAACAAACTACCACAGACTAAGTGGCTTAAAAATGTATTCTCTTGCAGTTCTAGAAGCCAGAAGTTCACAGTCACAGTGTTAGCATGGTAGGTTCCTTACGGAGACCCTGAGGGAAAATCCACCCCATCTCTCTCCTGGCTGCAAGGACTGACGGCAGTTGGTGGCTTCCTTTTACTGTAGATACATTACTAATAACTGCCTCTCTCATTGCATGGCCTTCTCCCCTTGTGTCTGCATCTCATCTCTGTCTATTTTGTCTTCTTATAAGGACATTAGTCACTGGATTAGTGCCCACTGTAATGTTAAAACCTATATCCTGATTTTAACCAATTAAACCTGCAAAGTCCTTATTTCCAAATAAAGTCTCGTTCTGAGGTTCCAGGCAGACAGGAATTCGGGGGGAAACTATTCCACCCAGTGTAGGTAGATGGGGAAAAATGTGTTCTGAGGCAAGCTGTAGCTTACAAAAATGGTTACACAAAGGTATAAACAATGCTTGAACACCTTTTAAAAACAACTCACTAAACAAGGTCTTCCACACTTTCTCTCAATTGCTTTTCCCAAACACTAGAATACCAGTTTTTTCACTGCCAAGTATAATGGCCCTCAAGAGTAGAATTTATGTGTGGTGGGAGTAATTTGATTTGATTTCAAAGAGGGGAAATCCATCCCATGTCTCCTTCCATTTGATCTCAAAGAGACATAAAGAAGAACTGTCGGAGTAAAGCAGGGCCAGCGCCGTGATTCAGGGGAAGAGTCCTTGGCTAGGAAGCTTGGGCGCCAGAGCCTCAACAGGAGAAAGCAGGCAAGGGGGCCGTGGAGAGGGCCCGGGAGGAGAGAGCATGAGAGAGGCACTTCTTCCTGTATTCTATCTGAATGTTGTATTTTATTTTCCTGCTATTTTCACTAATGGAAATAGTTGTTTTCAAAGTTTAGTTTGTAGGGAATCTGTGGTCTTTGTTGAAAAGGTGAATTCTAGGACTCTTTTTTTTCTTTTAGCATATTGGTTATTACAGGAGATACATTTTAACTGTTTTTTTTTTTCAATTTTATTTTAATTTTAGAGATGGGGGAGGGAGGGAGAAAGAGAGAAAGAGAAACATCGATTGGCTGCCTTCCATATGCACTCTGACTGGGGATCAAACCTGCAGCTCAGGCATGGGCCTGGACCGGAAATTGAAATGACGACCTTTTGGCTTGTGGGACAACACCCAACCAACTAAGCCACACCAGCCAGGGCCAGGGCTCTGTTTCATACCTACTGAATCAGAGAGTTGGTGGGGGAACCCCGGGACTATGCACTTTTCACAATCTCACCAAGTGATTCTTAAGCATTATAACTTAAGGGAACCACTAAATTAGAGTTTGGCTTGGATTTCAGGTGCATATATTTTTAGGAAAGTTAAAGGGATACTTTTCTGCATATAATTTTTTTTAGAAGAATGAAGACTATGGTTTTGAAATGGGTTAGTTCCTAAATCCAGCATTACTGGGGCCCAGGTCGAGTACAGGCAGGATCCCATGTGAGGAGAATGTGGATACAGAGTCTTAGCTGCCTGGACAGAGGACAACTGGGATGTAGTTGAGGAGATGAAAAAAAGATGAATTTCCTTTTCCCTCCTTTCCAGCTTCTGGCATTCACGCAATAGGGATTAAGGGTTAGGCTTCCTTAGTCTCACCTGGGAATATGAGTGAGTGAATGAGTGAGTGAGTGAGTGAGTGTGTGTGTGTGTGTGTGTTTATACCATATATATGGTATAATACATATTTTAATATACTCGTCAAAATATGAGGCATGGCTGTGAAGAAAGAGCATAGCGTTCATGCTGTCTATACCATCTTATAACACCTTTGCTAATTTCTAGTTGTTTTGAGAATGTGCAACTTCTAAATTTTAGCAGTTCACAATAATGGCAATGTTTATTCATGTATATTTGAAACTCATTATTTGAAAAGGATGTTGGTGCTCCTTTTAGGTGTACGGTGAGAGTGGCTTATATAGGCTGAAAATAGAATTATTGCCACTTTCAGAATATTGATGGCCAATGAAGAGAAGGGGTAGGATACTTGAATTCTAAGAAGTTTTAGAAAAATCCAAATAATTCCCTTCCTGAGCCTCAGGAAGAACAATGATAACTGATTTGGAAAGATAAAATGGATTGCATAAGAAAATATATTCAGTTTCTTAATATTGTTAGATAATTGATGGAGTCCTGGAACTGCAGTGATTTTTTTCCTATTCAATTGAATTTGCCACCGTTACACTAAAGGATCTGAACGCAAAGCAAATGAGAAAGGCAGCTTTGCAAAGCTCTATCTTCATCATAAATTTATTACATACCTCTAATAAGATCCTGCTCTGATTCAGCTGAGGATTTTAGAAGATTTTCTCTTCTCTGGGAAAAGAAAGGAAAATGTGGTATGTATTCAAAGCCACGTGATGCTTTCTTATTAGAGAATTTATTACATCAGCATTTGATTAGTTTGAACTCCTAATTTCTACTCTAGACCAAATAAAAGCCATCTAGGAGTGTATTTAAAAGAAGATCTGTTCACCATTGTCATAATCAATACTTCTTCAGTATTGTAAGGCTCATCAGTAAAATTATAGCTTTCCTTCTTCGTGTTTGACAATTTCCTTCTATTCTGGTTTTGAGCATTAATATGCCAAGCATACTGATGTTTTCACTGATAAACTCTGGTCTAGAAGAGTAGGCGAACTACTCAACCAGGTGAATAGTTGATGTCCATGATGAGGGCCTCCCTTTCACAAGGAAGAAGCACATGCAGAGAAGCCCACAGGTTGTGGAGTCCCTGGGACGAGGTATAATCTCAAATTATGGATCCCCTACCCACCTGGTAAAGTGACCTTGGGCAAATAAGTTTTCCAAGCTTTAGAGTCCTCATTTACATAATGTAGCATTGTTGTCAACACTTAGCAAAGTATTTTTTAAAATATGCCTGCTACATAATAGGCACTTAATAAAGACTTGTTCTTTCCTTTCTTTCCAATTGCTATGAAGTCTCTCAATCTGAAATACCAGCTGCTGTGGACATCACACATGTTCTGAAGACGATGGGTGGGCCAGAACTGTTGGAACCCAATGCTGAGTGAGGGTAATGGGGGCCCCACAGTGAAACTTCGCAACAGAGTGATAGGAAAATAAATCAGTGTCTAATCATCTCTGACTCAGCACACAGATGGAAAAAATGCCTAGTATTTACTGAGGGCAGGTCTGGTCTTGGCGCTTTTATTTATTCATTTAATTCCTATGTCAACGTTAAGAAATGAAATCAATCACCCTTTATAGAAGGCTAACGTAACTTGCCAAAAGACACATGCAGTATACAGCAGGGTAGGAGCAACACACCGATATTTGATGTAACTGTCTAATACAGTGGCTCACACCGGTGAATACATCAGTGAGTTGTCTGTTCTTCATGTCAAAGAATGGCAAGATCAAACTCCCTTATTCATGAATCACCCTTTAATCTATGGCAAGCACAGAAATCTGAAAAGATCTAGAAATTATAACAGAGTAGCAAAAACATTAACTTCAGAGTCAGACAGTTGTGGGCTAGACCATGGCTCTGCCACTTATTATTTATGTGTCATTGGGAAAATTACATATTAAACTTCTGAAGCTTCACTTCCTCATCTAAAAATGAGAATAATGATGGTACCTACTTCACGGAGTCATTTAAGGACTTTTTGAAATAATGCCTGTAAAATACTTAATACAGTTCCTGGCATATAATTATGAATTTATTTTTAGTTGTATTAAGACACTGCAGTCTCAAAATGTTTCACAAAGTTGAATGAATAACTTCTTGTATCAGACTCTCTAGGGATCTTATTAAATAAGGTTTCTGGGCCTCACTCCACACCTTATGAATTGGAATATCTGGGCCGTGGGAATTTGCTTTCCAACTAGTCGGCCATATAGAGTTGAGATCAGGTACTGATGCGATCCATCATTCATTCACTCCTCTCCTGGCAACAATATCCTGATTGCCATCTGGGGAATCACACCCATCCCCTGCTCCACTTTTACTTCTGGTGGACCACTTGACCTGTGCTAGTACATGATTGATATTCCCCTGGACACAGAGACTGGAACAGATCTGTTCCAGTCAGAGCTGATGTGATATATTGGGACTGCTCAATACATTGCTGGAAAGATAAGCACTCTCTCCTGTTGGATATGGACCTGAAAGGATGTAGCTCTGGAAGTGCTGGCAGCCATCTTGTGCCCATAAGGCAGGGTGGCTGTCTGAGTAGAACCAGAAGAACCAGAGCTAAAAGATGAAGAAACAAGTTTCATGCTAATGGTGTCATTTGAGCCTCTGGTCTAGCTACACCTAAAGCCAGACTGACTCCTACACTTTTATTCTTATCCTCACAGAAGGACATGCTTATTGATTTTAGAGAGAGGAGACAGGAAGGAGAGAAACAGCAATGTGAGAGAGAAACATGGATTGGTTGCCTCTCATATGCACCTGACTGGAGACCAAAACCACAACCCAGGTATGTGCTCCTACCAGGGGTCGAACCCACAACCTTTTGGTTTATAAGATGATGCCAGAAAACCAACCCACACTCCAAGGGCTCCTACACTTTTCAGTTATAGAGCCAACAGAATCCCTTTTTAGTTAGATCATCTTGGATTATGTTTATCTTTTTACAAGTCACCAAATGCCATAATAAATCAGATAAGACATTTGTAAATATTTTGTCAAATGAATACTAGTTAGGTCTTAATTCCACACACCTGCATACCTTGACACATTGGGTTGGACAGCATGTAGATCTTCACGGTTCTTTTTGCTTAGGCTTGAGATAAGGCAAGTAGCTTCCTAGATTTCTCTCCTCTAAACTGACAAGTGGATCTTGGCATTCTAGGGCATGCAAAATACATACAAGGACACCCTACTTAACTTTGATGCTTTGATTAAAACTTGGTTCTACTTGCCAGAGGCACAAAGTCAAATATCTAAAAAGGGGCCAGGCAGGAAAAATAATTAAGTAAAACAGGCTGGGCGTCCAAGGAAAACATCAAGGCAAATCTGACATTAAATGCACAGCCTCACCGTTAACAAGACAACAGGGAGTAAAAAGACTGGAGGATTTGGGAGCTCTTGTCTTCTTTAAAGGAGGCAGCTGCTACTCAGATTCAGCCAAAAGTTGCCATAGGGGAATAGAGTCCCAATATCACCAGAGTAGTCGAGCATCTTGAATTTTATATGAAATCTCCTGAATTTTAAACACTAACAACTCAAATTTTTGAAACATGCTGTGCCAGCTGACACTGTGAGAGCCAAACTACAGATACACATGGACTCCCTGTAATCTCCTTGGTAGACTCCCAAGAAATGGCAGAGGAGAGGGTTTGGGAAGGTTTTCACAAGCAGGAGGTTCCCCAGGTCCATCTACAGACACATGGAAGAGAAGAGGGGGAAAAGATCTATAACCTAACATGACGCGGAGAAAAGTGTCTTCTCTCCATGCATAGACTAGCTTGTTGGTTGGCACTCGGGCTTCCTAGGAATGCATTATGCTCTTTTCTCTTCCCATATGAGATCTTCCTCTCTGGGAGAAGGAAACCCTTTTTCCAGAAATTAGGTTGTGTTGCTAACAGTCTCTACCCAGCTGTTTTCTTTTCCCTTTTAAAACCTGGTAGTGTTTTCTGGCTTCTTTCTCTCCAGAAGACGTGATTGGCCAGAAATCTGGCTCTAGGAAGGTACTCAATTAACCTTACAATCCTAAGGAGAAACAATCACTTAAGGGTCCTTTTGGTTAACAAAATGTTTTCATGTGCTTCAACATGGACTCTTCTAAACTGGTAATCTCCCCTTACAGACATATTCCACTTTTAGATTTGCAGGTCAGGGCACAGAGGATCACTGATACAAATAAAAAAGCTGTCTTTCTTATTCAGGCCTTCAAGATTGGGAGGTGAGTGACTGACGACACATGGCCTTCTTCTCAACATTTGTAGGTGGGAGAGTTCTAAGATAAACACCAAGGCAGACAAAAAAAGAAAGAGAAAGAAAGAAAAGAAAAGAGAAAAGGAAAGGAAAGAAACGGAAAGGAAAGAAAAGAGAGAGAGAGAGAGAGAGAGAGAAAGAAAAAGAAAGAAAGAGAGAGAAAAAGAAAAGAAAAAGAAAGGAAGGAGAAGACAGGTTCCAAGGAGGCTAACATAAACTGTGGAATGTGAAGGGCTGGTCCCTTATTTGTGTTTATACTAGTGAAGAACTATAGAGATACATCCTATGGTTGCTCAGCTGCCGATAGCCCGTTCCTACCCTATTTCCTCTGTTAGTCCTCATCAAATACAGAAAAGCATTCAGGGTCCTGAACTATTGCGCTAATTTGTAATTTGTGGTTTACTGTTTTACTTCCAGGGAAATCAGGAGAAATGGGGAATTATTACAGAATTATTGCTTAGATAACCAGAAAAGGTACATATTATAGGAGTAAATATCTGCTATTTTCTTGACTAGCTAATGGGGTGCTTAGCAAAAAAAAAGTCAACATGAGCTAAAGGTATAGAATGATGGAATTGGAACCAAAACAAGAGTTTATTGGATTGCTGACCAAATGTGTATGAAATCAATAATCCCTGAGTAGGACATCTCCCAAATGAAACAAACAGAATTTCTAATTCTACACTGTAAGCAGAGAGTTTTTGTCCTAGTTAATAAAACTAGTGCATCCTCACCACAGACAGGTCTGGCTAGTGGAGCTCCATCAGCCTGGGATCCTGAATGACCACACGGAAGGGAGTCTATGCTGACCCAAACTAAACATACAACGTGAGGAAAGAGTAGGATTTAGCTATGTTAAGGCCCCAAGATTTCAGAGTGATTGTTTTTTCATGCAGTATAGCAAAGTTTATCCTGACTAATAAAAAGAAATGTTAAAAAAAAAAAAAAAAACAAGGGGTTTGCCTTGTCTCTGGAGCAAGGGGAAAGAAATTAGAAGTAGGGTAGCAGCTAGTGGTAAACTTTCTTCCTTCTGTCCTCCTGCTTTCCTTTCTTACTCTATGCACAAAAAAAATGAACCAATTCTGTCAATTTTCAGTTCTAAATTCACACATATGCCAACTTTATAAAATGAAAATAACTGGGAAAGTGTATGAAGTACACAGCTTAGTCTTGTGCATAATTTAAACATTTTTAAAATTTTTATGTATTCAAATGCATTCATAAAAGGAGACATTAGCATGAAAAGCAGATGAGAAGTCAGTTTTCAGTTCTCCTAGTCTTGCTGTTCTTTGCCAAACATTCTCTTGGTAGCACATACCTATCCTCTTTCTTTCAAAGATATTCAGGGTCCTAGGAACTTTTTCTACTCTATTAAAATCTGCATTCAGAAAATGCTGAGTTAAACTCATTCACTCACTTAGTCTTTGACACTCGTCTTCTGCGTGACAGGCACTATGCTGTATCCGTGCTAAAGGGAGCTCACAGATTAGTGGGAAAGCTGAGCTACAAATAAATCTTTGATGTGAAGTGTGTTAAATAGATATCCACACTAGAGCAGGGACTAGGAGAAGAAAGGACATGTAGTGACCTTGGGATGTTAAGAGAAAAGCTACTGACAAGAATATGGTGACTTTTGCTCTAGGAAAGAGTATTCTGATGACATTATTGTGGATGGTACGAGAAGGGTGAGATTAGACGGAGAGAAGCAAGTTAAGAAAGAGGCAATGGCATCATAAACTAGGGCAGTTAGCAAGAAGGTTAGAGGGAATGGAGAGGACAGGGCTTGTGGCAGACGTATTAGGGGGCAGACACTAATTTGGATTTGGAATATTCTAGAGTAAGGGGTCAGTGAATTTTTTCTATAATAATGGGCTGGCTAGTAACTACTTGGGGCTGAGATTCATATACAATTTCTGTTGTATAGCCTTGATTCTTTACAGTATTTTAAGAATGTAAAAACTGTTCTTAGTTTGAGGCATGGATTTGGCTCACAACCTATGTTCTAGATTAAAATATCTCAAGGGGGATATCTTGAGTTAGATAAGAGAAAGAGAGGAGGTTCAGTTGGCGAAGGAAACTGAAAAGTACTGCCTGATCCTACTAACTAGGTTGCTGTTCTGTCACAAATGGGAAGACACTTTCAATAAGATCAAAATTTTGGCATATCAACCAAATTGTCCTTTATTATAAAATCTGCTTTTACAATATGTTCTTTGTTTTAGAAACCTTTGATTCATTATTCCTTTGGTGTTTTTATTCTAAGTCCTATATGCTCAGTACGTGCTCCTCTGTCACACTTGTCAGTTTTGGTTATAATTGTGGACAGAAAAAGGGGCACCGTAATAAACCTAACTGAAAGTAACTTCACAGGGTGATCTGATCATAAATTCCTAACTGGGCAAGTTACTGTTGATAGTCACGTCCAAAGCACAGAACTTCTTTAATCAAAGGTTTATCTTTGCTTAAAGCAATCTCTGTTCATTGCTCTTCTGCATCTAGGTTACACACCTTTGAAATATCAGAGTAATCCTCTTTTTCAGACCCCTTGAAGGCATAACCACCCTCAAGAGAGCAAATAATCTCGTTCACTATCCTGTAATCCAATCCCTGCCTTGCTTTCTCCCACCTTCATTGAATTTTCCTTCTGTTCCCTCTTTAACTCCAAATGTATAAAAGAAACTGTCATTCTCTGGAGCATTTGAGAACTTGCTTCCTGGCATTGTCATCAATTTGGCTCAAATAAAATCGTATATAAATTCTCTATAGTTTTGGATATTTCTTATGTTGACAAGTGCCTTAAATACTTGGAATTAAGAACATAGGTTTCTCATTACAGAGCCATCAACCATTATATGCTTTAACAGTATATGTTTTTTGGCTTGATGTATAATAGTTGCTCAATACATGTTATTTTAGTCAATAAATAATAATGATAAAATTTCCATTGAAAAGTACATCTCTGTTCACTTAGAAAATAATTACCTATTTCAGAAAGCTTAAAAGTTTTCAATTCTGGGAGTATAGAAAGCAGTTAGGAGGGATGCTTTTCAATGTAATTTGTATTTTTACATTTGGATTAAAATGAGGATCAAGAAATATTTCTATTTTATCCTCAATAGAATGTGTAGGCCATCAAGTATGAAAAACTGCTCCTTTGCCCCCTAATTATTAATTATTAAAATATATTGCCCTGGCTGGTGTAGCTCAGAGGATTGAGTGCGGGCTGGGAACCAAAGGGTTGTCGGTTCGATTCCCAGTCAGGGCACATGCCTGGGTTGTGGGCCAGATCCCGAGTGGGGGCCATGTAAGAGGCAACCGCACACTGACGTTTCCTTCCCACTCTTTCTTTCTCCCTTTCCTTCTAACAATAAATAAATAAAATCTTTAAAATACACACACACAAATGTATGTGCAATTAATTCTTGGTTATCTGAAGGTGGGTTAACTGGTTTATGGAGCAACCAGTTTGTGGATTAGTCTGTTTTCAGAGGGAGGTGGTGAAGGTGCAACAGATTTGGGATTAAGTCGCTTCCTCCACAGGGGCTTGTAATTAAGCCCTGGGGCATGTGCCCTGGTCATCAGGAGTCACACAATCTGTCATACTTGATCTAATCTATTAATAGTTCTAACCAACGTTTGGCTCTTCAGCTCCTGCTGCTTGAAGAGCTGTCCTGAACTCCAATCTTAAATTACCTAATTGTCCAGCCTCACTAGGAAACCAGAGTTTCTCAGATCCCAGCTGTGGTTTGTCCAAAGTTTGATCTACAGACTGCCTTATCTACTTTGAGGTAATGAAAAGCTGACTGTGGTTTTAGTTGAACTGTGTGGTTTTTGGGTTATCTGTAAAATAGTTCATTTCCACTCACCCTTCAAAATTATCTTTGATAATTATTGACAGTAATTATACATTCTCCTCTAAATTTCCCTAAAAATGTAATTTCAAGTATGCTGATCAATTATGTTTATCCTCCAAAAGACACATTTCATTTCGGGAATCCTATGACATAGTTCTACTTGTTTTTACTATGATGTTCCTGTGACAATGTGAAACTGTCCAATTTACAAAGTTGTTTTTTAACATTCAATTGCAAAAAAACCCAAAAAACCACATGCACACAAACAAAAGCCACCCCCCCCCCAAAAAAAAAAACCTGGGCTGAAATCGATGTCTTAACTTAGGAACTGGTTTCCAAATGCTTAGAGCTAGCTGAGTGTTAGTACACAGATCAGTGTAGTGGGTCTATACTCCAAAATGTCTTTAGTCCTAATATCATCCATATCCTTTGACTTCTTGTTGCACTCTTTAATTCTAAGATATAAGAAGGCAATGCATGTAAAAAAAAAAAGCTTATGAGAAGAAAAAACAAAGAAAGAAAGAAATACGGTACTACAAGCTGAAATCCACAGAGTGCTTTATCCTTTCAATACCAGAAGAATAAACAGAATGAGTTAGTGAGGAGATGTCAGAAAGACATAGGAAGAAGCCATGTGGGAATCGAAGTGTGGGACAAAAGTAAGCAAAAAGAGAAAAAAATAAAGCGAGAGAAAACCTACAGCTCTTGCTGGCCTCACTCCAAGCTGAATGCCTCTCTTCTCAAAACCTTCTGTAAAGAATAATGACATTTATTTATAATTTTTTAAATATACCTGCCTGAGGGAATGGGGGTGCTGTGTGGAGGGGGCAAAGGAGGAAAAGTGAGACAACTATAATAGCATAATCAAGAATATTGGCATTTAAAGGAAGACTGGCGGTAAGTCACAAGAAGTACTGATATGCTTCTTTAAATTAAAGCTGTGGGTGTGAAGGCAGAGTAAGCTTTGTTATTTTAGGTATTTCCATGAGTTACATTTTTATAGTTTCTCCTTAGATCTCTGGTAGAATATTCAGGTAAATTTTGGAGAATGCATTTGATTAGTTAACAGTCACAGCAGGTACTATGTTGCTAAATGAGATTGCTCTAAACCCATTTTACCTTTTAATATTACCTCTAGCTCTTTGTTCACTGCTAGACATTTTGTTTTTCTCTTCAATCCCTTAATGTTCACGTTTAAACACTACAGTGAATTTAAAGTAACTGAAAGAGGGTAGATAATCAGTAACTGTAATTCCCTCTTCCTCTGCTCCTTCAACCCTTTTCCCTGGTGCCTTGTACTTCTAGGTTTCATCTTGGATGCCCAAAGCTCCAAGAGTCTCATTCTGCAGACCTAGGGAGCTGTCCACACTGAAGGCCTCCAAAGTTCAGCCTGAGAACTTGCATGTCTCTGGCACTCATTAAAACTTCAGATATTCCAGTTTTCTCTCAGGCATATCCACCTCCTTGAGGTTGGGTAAGTTCATGTAATTAGTTCTGGTCATCGACTTGAGAGTAGAAGTCCTTCTTAATATTCCTTTTAGACCAAGGGATTGAATTACTAGCATAAGAACTTCTAGAGCAATTTTTTTTACCCTGGGCTGTCTGTAGTGACAAGTAGTATTTGTAATAGTGGTTACTCTCTTAGCCAGAATCCAGAGTGAAAGATGGGGAGCAGAGCCCTAGCTCCCCTTTAAAGGGCATGAAGTGAAAGTGAGAGATAAAGCATTGTTTTCAGAAGCCAGTAAGTTTGAGGGATATGTGTTTTCTTCAGCATAACCTAGCCTATACTCTGACAAATACACCAACTAATCCTTCTCCCCCGTCATTAGTATACATGAAAACATAAAGTCATTGAGGGTGGAAACTTTACCTATGTTGTAATGTCCTCATATGTATCTTCAGTGCCTGGACAGTGCTTAGAATATGAGCAATAATCATTCAATAAGTATTTGTTTATTTAAAAAATAAGTGACTCTACTTCTTGCTATGGTGATATAGGTTGTACTGGGGGTGAATAAATGTGGTTTCTCATGCAAACAAATCATAGTTTTATTAGCTAAGCAAGTCATAGGTTTTTGTTCCCAATACTACTTAATGGTGATTGCAGATACATTGGAAGGCTGTCATATGAGATGATTTCAGTTAGATCTGGGCTCCTTCAGAAAATGTAATTTGGGCAGCTACTTGAGCAGCCGCATGAGTAGAAAGCCCTAAATCTTCTTAACATGAGTTATTTAGGGGCATACTTGGCACAACTAGGAAGAGAGAACGAGCCAGACTCAACCAGGACAATTGTAATAAATAAGGCCTTTCTGATTAACCAACGTTCTATTTGTAGTTATCAGAATTGTAACAACTTAATTATAACTTAGCCGAAGTTTAGGAGAGATTCTAGCTGTGAATTATTAAGGCCATTTCATTTTTTTTTTACCATAAAAGAAGAAAGAAAATTTTGCTTTATGAACTTCAAGCAAACGAAAAAGATTCATTGATTTTGCCAACTAGAATTCACTTCTTCAAAATGCTTTCTGAAATGCCTGTAAAGAGATTTTCTATAATAGACACACTACTATGTGATTATAGTCCCTGTACACTAAGAGCAATTACAATAAAATCGCAATAAAAGTATGAACATCTTTTGCCAAGAGCCAACTCCATGGCAGGCTGATGCTGAAAGAGGGAAGCTAGAAATACGTGAGGGTATTTCCCAGGGGCCTAATTAGGCCATAAGAGTCATCCGGTTATAACCTCTCAAGATGATGTTCAGTGGGCTTCAGCCAGGCCATCTAAAGAGGGTGATAGTAGCATTAGTGTAGGTGGGTGATGATGTTCAGACAGATGGCTGACAGGGTCCAGGTCCTAAGTGGTGTCTCACTTTGCATATAACAGCAACTATACAACATTCTCTAAACTGATTCCTGGAACAGAAATTAGAGATGGAGGCCAAGAGGGAGAGTGAAGACCTGGGGCCCTGAGTTTCAGAACCCAAGTTCAAGTGAGGCACCAAGCAAAAAGCCCTGATAGTGACAGTGAGAAATGAAAATAAATAGACATAGCCAAGAATCCTATGGGAAAGTTACAATAAATGATTTATTTTCATAATCATTTATTTCCTTGCTGCTGAAGACAAGATTGGTGGGAGGCAGAATTGGGGGGTTACTGGCAGACAGTGGGCGGAACAGTTGTCTCTCCTGACCGTGATTACCAAACACGATACAATGTATCAAGTCTTAAAATAGTCGTGTTTTATTTTTTGTCGAGTACTATTTAGTTTCTTTTGTTCTTAAGATCAGGCTTCTTCATAAATTGGAACCAACAAAGAGATTCTAGATATTGTAAATATTCAACAATTGAACAATTTGTTACAAAAGAATATAAAATATTTAAATTATCACAATGAACTATACCTAACTTCAAAACTAGAAATTATTTTATAATTTTTAGTTATGAAGGATATGTGTATTTAATTGATAAAGGTATAATTTATGAATAATCTATTTTTCAAGATCTCCAACCAAACATGGTAAATTCATAAGCAAATAAGTTATTCTTCATATATTTAAATGTTTGTGAAAAGCAATGAACTTTTAGATTTCTTGGGATAAAATATTTAGTCCTTGAACCACTAATCTCTTTTCATCCTTATCTTGGGCGACATCATATCCACTCATGAATTTTACTCTATGGTATTATAATTAGATGACACAGCATAAAATTTTTAGTATAGTTGGAGGCTATGGACTCAGACTACCTGGAGTTTGAATCCTTGCTCCTAACTGTGTGACCCAATTAACTTACTAACTTTGACACTTATACCTGATCTTCTATATCTGTAAAATTGGTCACAATAATTTATACTTCAAAAGGTCATTCTGACCATTAAATGGAGTTACAAATATAAAGTCCTTGACGGCATTAAATGAACTGTAAATAGTAGGTATCATTTACTATCTACATACGTAAGTGTCAGATCTGTGTGTAACTGCCTGCTGGCAAAGTTCACAGAGATGTTGTCCACATACAACGCATTCAAGCTCTTCCAAAATAGAACTCATTGTCTTTATTTCTACACTGACTTTCTCTCTCAAATCTCTAATTGCTTTGAATCTCATCTCCTGGATCTAACCAGTCATCTAGACCTACTGATTTTACTTCATATATATCTACTGTTGCCTTAAGTTAGCCCCTTCCCCTTGGTCAGTTTCTTGGTCACCCAAACTTCTTTTATTAGCCCCCTGCTTGTCTCCTTTGTTCTGTTCTAGTGCTCTGCCCCATTGCCCCCTCCTTAGCCTTGTATTCAGCTTCCACAGAACGGTCGGAATAATCCATCTAAAACACAAACCTAATTGGTTGAATCCCTTAGGATTCAACTCCCAATGGCTCCCCATCACTTACAGAAAAAAGTCTGAGCTCATAGCATGACTTAGAAACTTTAGGTCTTAGGTGGTGCTCTATTTCCAGTGATTCCCATTTGCGGCACCCAGCTTTTATTTTTGTTATTTCTTTTTCCTCCAGGACTGTGTCTTTGTATCACCGGTCAGGTTAAATACCACACAGTTTGCTAAGACAGAGTCTGTGCTTACCTTTTATTGATTACTTCTATATCATATCAAATCATTCTTGGACAGTCTCCTCTGCAAAACTCCAAGCTTCTCAATTATGGCCTGCTAAATTTGCACCACAAAGGCCTGGCTTATAGTAGATTCTAAAGTTTTATGTAACTGTTGAACTTCATTTTAGTTAATTTTCCCAATATTTCTAACCTCCCCTTTAGGAAAAAAATAAAAAAGAAGATTCCCTACTTCTTATAGTTCCCACATTTCTGGAAATGCTATCACTCTATTTCTATCATTTTCAAGCCTGGCTTTTGTTTCAGGAATTAAAATTCTGGGGTATAAGAAGCATATAAGGGTCCCATAATGCAAATATTTGTGAAAAATTGGTAAAGTCTGTAGAATATTCTGAAGATGCAGGACCAAAATGACAAAGAATTGAGTAAGCTCAGAGTATTTGGATTTGCCTGGTCAAAAAAGAAGACCAAAAAAAAAAAAAAAAATCAAGCAAGCAAACAAATACACAGTAAGGAGGGGAGGAAGATGTGCTCTTTCCAATGCTGGACCAGTTCAGACCAGCTCCTGAACCATGCTGTCCAGTACAGTAGCCTCCAGCCATGTGTGGTTACCAGCCAGTTAAAATGTGGCCAGTACCCAAACGAGATGTGCTATGCACACCATCTCTCAGTGACTGTAGAAACACAAAGAATGTAAAATGTCTCATTAATCACATTTTAATATTTATTACATGTTGAAATGACAATATTTTGGATATATTGGGTTAAATAAAACATATGATTAAAGTTAATTTTACCTATTGTTTTTACGACATGGCCCCTAGAAAATTTAAAATTATATATGTGGTTCATTTTTTCCTATTGAACAGTCCTAGAGGATGGAATAATGCCCCATAATTACTTATTTTCCCTTTCATTTGGAACCTTTGAGGTGCTCCTTTAGAGAATATGGTGTCCTATTTGAGCAGGGCCATTGCTTATATACTAGCAATGTATACTCAGGATTCCTAGGGCTAGCTATGAACAACAAAAACAGATTCTACCTCCAGAAGTCAGGTGTAAATCTAAACAGGTTTTTTTAGGCAGAACTACTTCTAACTGCTACTCCTTGGGTGACCAGGGGTTCAGTTGAGCAAGTCACATGTTCCCCATGGTTGAGTCATTTCAATGGGGCATGAACAATGGTTAGGCACCCACCTACTGAATGTCTGCTGAGCCAGAATGTGGCTAATTGGCCATATGCCCAGAGTGTTACAGCCCCCTTTGGGTCAGTAACAGTCCTGGTTCTTGGGTGAATAACTGCTTACCTCTCCGAAGTGAATTAACTCTTTCAGGCACTAGGGCACCATTTAGCACACTGAAACAAGTAATTTATCTGATGGCTCCCTAAGGACGTGCTGGAGAGCAGAGAAGAAGCAGAGCAATTTGAAGCTCACATAGCAATTCCGCAAAGCCTATTAGGGGAGTAAGACAAATTAGATGGAAGTGTGCTCTGTCCAATTGGGATATAAAGACAGTTTATATGAGCAGGATGTAATTGCCTAACTGGGAAACTTGCTAAGAAAATAGGACTTTTCTGAGAAAGACTTTGGAAACAAAGAATAAAGTATGGCTAAGACCTCAGTTGTGCAAAGCAGAATGAATGCTTGTGCACTTTAAAAATTATGTTTCAAATTGTTGGGAGTTTTCTGTATTTTGTTCCTAATATTATATCTGTCATACAGAATTTGTGAATACTATGACTCCACTCCGGGAAGATAAACAACCCAATTAAAAAATGGACAAAGGACTTGAATGGACACTTCCCCAGGGAGGACATACAGAGGGTCCAGAGACATATAAAAAGATGCTCAATATCATTAGCCATCAGAGAGATGCAAATTAAAACCACAATGAGATACCACTTCACACCAGTCAGAATGGCCATCATAAAAAAAGCAACAAACAAGTGTTGGAGAGGTTGTGGAGAAAAGGGAACCCCAGTGTACTATTGGTGTGATTGCAGACTTGTGAAACCACTATGGAAAACAGTATGGAATTTCCTCAGAAAACTAAAAATGGAACTGCCTTTTGACCTGGCAATTCCACTGCTGGGACTATATCCTAAGGACCCCAAAACACCTATCCAAAAGAACCTATGTGCCCCAATGTTCATAGCAGCACAATTTATAACAGCCAAGTGCTGGAAGCAACCTAAGTGCCCATAAGTAAATGAATGGGTCAAAAACTATGGTACATTTATACAATGGAATTCTACACAGCAGAAAGAAAGAGGGAGCCCCTACCCTTTGTAACAGCAAGGATGAAACTGGAGAGCATTATGCTAAGTGAAATAAGCCAGGTGGTAAAAGACAAATACCATATGATCTCATCTTTAACAGGAACCTAATCAACAAAACGAATGAGCAAGCGAAGTATAGCCAAAGACACTGAAATTGAGAACAGGCTGACAGTGACCAGAGGGGAGAGGGGAAGGGATTATAGGGGAAAAGGGTGAAGGGTTTACAGGAACAACTATAAAGGACACATGGACAACAACAAGGGGTGGGGTGGAAACAGGGGAGAGAGGTGGGGAGGGATGGGGTGGTGGGAGGGGTAGGGGGGAAAGGCAGAAAACTGTACTTGAACAACAATAAAAAAATGTTAAAAAAACAACAAATTTATGAATACTAACCTAAAAACCAGAAAACTTTACTTCAAGTCACAGTGTCACCACTAACTTCCATGTGACTTTAGGCAAGTTACTTTTTCTCTGTGGGCCTGAGTGTCCCCATTAGATGATGTTAGATATGCTGGGATTGGGATGTTTTTAGACTGGATTGGTGAAAAGATTTAGGAATGTCCAAATCCTACCCTAGACCATGGCCAACTGGGAATAAGAAACATAGGCAAGGAATGGTAGCCTAATCATATCATTTTATTGTTAGCTGGGTTCTTATCCAATTTCTAAGGAATGCTCCGTAAACTGAACTGGAGCACATAGTCCGAGTCTTTTCCTCCCTGTGCTTGAAACCTTGAAGCAAGATTTCACCACGCTGTGGCAGGCTGCAGGAAGGGCTAAGGAAGAGAGTGTAAAGGATGGTTCTGCTTTAAGAAAACAGGCTCTGGGTTAGCTCCTTCCTCGTGCTACAGAAGGAACCCAATGCATTTCCACAGGCCCCACTGGTAAAGATGGCCTTGTCAGATCCCTCAACTCCAACCCATGAGATTCCCTGTTAGAGGGGGAGTGAGAAACGGTGGGGGACTTCCTCGGGGAGGACGGGAATGAAGAGGTTTCCTACTTTGGCAGACTCCTGCTTCTACTCCTATTGTCTTTCACTGTGTCATCTGCATGAAGTCTGAGACCTTTAGTGTTGAGCTGACATCATTGATTCAGCAGGTTTCTGTGTAGCATCTCTAAGAGCAAAAACAATCTTTTTTTTTGTTGATTACTTGCTTTGCCTACCTAGAGATTTTTTGAGATCTACTGCAAAAGCTTATTAAAGACACGAATCTTGATAAATCAGCTTAATAGCTCCTTTGACAATCAAGCAATAACGATATTAATCACCATCGTTCATGCGGTGCTTATTATGTGTCAGGTGCCATTGTAAATGCTGTGATATATCAATGCATTTAATATTTACAATAGGCTTAGGAAGTGTCTTAATTATAATTGGCATTCCTATTTTACTAATATGAAAACTGAGGCACAGAGAGGCAAAACAACTTCTGCCAGGTGTCATGGTTACTAGGTGACAGAGCAAGGATTTGAACCCAGGTCTGGGAAATTATGGCCACCAGCTCAAACTGCTACTTGGTGTCAGTTTTATCCCTTTGAGTATACATTTCAACCATATAATAATTCCCATTTGTAGGAAAAGCAGATTCAATAGCTTGAAATTAAATATTAATTTAATTCATATAAATTTAATTTAATTCATATAAAGTGCTTATAGTTGTATGTAAACTACTGATACACAAGTGAACATTGATTATTAAAGTGCTCTAATTGAAAACACATAAACACATTTGTATTTGTTATAGCTAATGTTTTAATTGCATAATAAAATTTTACTAATACTCTGTGGTAATTATAAAACATCAAAAAGTTTCATTCCATTTTGTGCAAAAATGTAATATAATCACAAACTCTAATGATGTTTGATACCTGTACTCTCATCACCTTTTTAATCAGACAGGCAGAGCTGTAACATGCAAATGAAACAATCAAAATTAAGCATAATATGTATCACTGACCTATGCTGTCATCTTATCATTTGTTAATTTGCAAAATTCAGCAAGTTACTATGAGCTTTACTGTTAGTGTACTAGTGAGTTAATGCAACTTGCAAAAAATCATCCCTTAGATGTCTAGTTGGGGGGACACACCTCAGGGACAGTCTTGGCAAAGGATTTCCATTGGTTATACCTCCTAAGGGAGACATGCGGAGGCCCTCACATTGGTCGCTGGCAGCATGGCACACAAAATGCTGGCACTTTGAATCCCAAGAGGTCTAAATACTGCAGCAGGTAACTAGCTCATCAGGGGTTTGAAATCCCCTAATGTTTATTTGAGTTTTTCTTTACAAACACCTATCTAATAAAAACCTTCCATTTTTGTCACAATTAAATACAAAGAGCTTGTGATTTGGTCTCTGAGCTCAGAACCTAATTATCTTCATCTACATAGTTTTAGAAACACTAAACATTACTCCCACTGTCTCTGACTTGCCGGATTATCTGGAACGGGAGTAGAAATGGCAGGTCTCTGCTGGTCACATAATCCGTACGACTTGGGGAAAATATATGTAACTTCCTTTCCTCCATGTGACTTACATTACATGCTATTTTGTCATCTAGGTGAAATATTCATTTAGATGTAAAAATAAGTATCCTGACATAAGCAAAGGGCTCATTTCCAAACACCATCTTTATATATATAATTTGTCACTCCTAGGTCTCCATTTTTATTTTACTTTCTCCTTTCTTGTGTCACTTTTTTTCTCTCTTTAAAATCTTACTTCAGCCTTTCTCCTTCTATCTTCACTTATCTCTGCAATTCATCACCTCAGAGGAATATCCTGTGGTAGGAGTTTCAGGGGCCTGGGAATATGGGGGTGGTCATCATGGCTGGGCAGAGGGTGGTAACGGTATTGTCTAATTATCACTGCCTCATGGTAGCAGTGAGGCTTTACCTTCTTTTTCCAGACTGTGTTTCCTACCAAGACATTTTATAGATACAACAATGTAAATGAAGATTCCAGCACTTAGTAGGTGCAAAACAAATGCTTGCTGAGTCATCATTTTACAGCAGCTCTCTGCCAAAGCAAATGGGACTTATTTCGTGGGCCTGGACTTATAGTTCAAAGGTAAGAAACCAACTCTCTCCTGTACCCCCATTTTTGTGTCCAAATTTTTCTAATGGAGTATTTAAGGAATCCCTGCACACACTTGATTTTGCAATAGGAACTTGGTCCATTTTTACTTGCAATTACAGACCATGACTCTCAAAGGACAAGATGTTACATAAACCTAGATATGATTATTATGCACAATAAAGACAACAGAAGAGAGGCTAATGAACAAGCTCAGTTTTAATTTATGTTATCACTGTTAGTCCTGGTTTAACCTGAAGACACCATGGATCCTGAGAAGAAGATACTAAGAAGGGCTCCCGGAAGCTAGCTAGGCTCAAATTTAAAAAATAGAGTCTAGCAGCCATTTCTACACAGGGGCCTCTCATACAAATTGCACTTCAGGGAGAAGCCTGCACACAACTGCCTGTTGGCACTGTGTTTCTGCTATCTGAGCCAGCTTTTATAAAGGAATTACTGGAACCCTATTTCAACCAAGAGGACTGAGGCTTTCTCTATCCAACTGGAGCTGTACAGCTTTATCCCTGTCAGCTTCTTCACTGACCAACAAATCAGCTTCATTCTGACCATTTAGGACAGTAGCTTTTGGGCCAATCAAACTCTGAAAAGATTTGGAGTTCTCATTTGCACGAGGATGGACCAATCAGGGTCCAGGGGTGGGGACTTCTATGTAAGTCAGCTCCCTTCTGGCTCTGGGGGTGCATTTTGCCTTTCCATTGAAGACTGCATTTCCCTGGCTGGAGCTGAAACACGGAAGATGTCTCCCCCAGAGCAGAGTGGAGTGGAAAAGCACAGAGGAGAGCAGAGCAGAACAGTGAGGAGCAGAGCAGAGCTGTGTAGCCTGAAAGGGGCATGGCCCCAGGGTTTCGTGGCCCCAGAGCATCCTACAGCCATGCTATTTTCACAGCAATGCTGTATCACAATGGACTTGTTTGCACTGAATAGTTTCCTTTTTCACCACACCCAAAATTGGGGGTTCCTGTTGGTGTTGAACTCATGCCAATGACCTTTGGTTGACAATACCCATCTGCTAATGTATGTTGCTAGGTCTGACCTCATGAGTTATGCCTCTGAATCTCAGCTCCTTCTGTCAACTGCTAGCTCCATTAGTTTTGCAATCTCAGCCTGGGATAATGTGAAGCAACTTTATATGGTACCATGGAGTCAGCTCATCCTGCTGTGCCTCACATTTCAATCATCCTTTGTCACCCACCCAAAATGAAAACCTCTGGTTATCTATATCTTCCCTTGCTCACATGTATGTTCTCTGCTCTTACCCTAACTGACCTCACAAACTTGCCCACAGCATCCTAAGGAAGTCTTGTATCATGTAAAACTGTCCTGCACTCATCACCCGTTCAAAGAATGCTGCCTCACCCCTTTGCCTGGCTCTTCCTGGAGGCGTGCTTCTCTTGACTCATCCCGAGTAGAGGCTGTTGGTTCTCCTAAACTCTCTGCAGCACAGATCCTTGTTGGGAACCGCCCTGCCTGGTTTCAGAAGCTGTAGTCCTCCAGGCTAAGGCTGAGTAAAGGACATTGGGACCATAAGCCACTAAGGAGACAATGCTTATCTTCCTTCGAGAGGCACTGCCTCTGCCCCCTTTCACTTCACTCTGCTTGGCCCTGAGGACGACTGGTTAGCAAATGACGGGTAAGATTCCGCAAAGGAGGGATGACCTAAGACAGGCACGGTCATGAAGGGGTCCTCAGGGAAGGACTTGGGGGCTATAGAAAAAGGGGATGATGGACCCTTGCCCCTTCGACATAGCCTGAGTCCTCATGCTGTTGGAGAGAATTCTCCTAATCTCTTGGCTGCCTTACTTCCCCTGACTGACTTAAGCCTGAAACAATGCCGGAGGTGGGTGTGGCACTGCGCTGGAAAGGGCAGGTTCCCCAGGGTGATCAGGCCTAAGAAAGAATGCATAAAATCCTGTGAAACCTGCTTTGCTAATACCCTCAATTTAAATGATAAGGGTCCAAGCATAGAATGAGTTTGTTTCCCCAAAGTTTTATGGCCCTTTGGCTATCTGACCCTGACTCAGTGTAAGCCTTCAGAGTTCTTTGAATGCTATCTATTGCTTGATCCTTACTGCCTGACAATGATTGATGAGATTTATCTATATTCTTATGCAAATTAAACCTAATAAAAGCCCATTGAGGAACAGGCTCCTGGCCCTTCTCCTTTGAGAAATCTACCACCTTTCCTCCCCAAGCAGATCATGTCTTGGTAGACTTATTTTCATCTGCAGTGGCCGGTGGGGGGGGGGGCACTCTGTGGGCAAAGCTCCCCTGCAGATCCTAGAAACCAATGGTTCTCCCAGCTCCTAAAAATAATATAAATATTTACAGAGCATATTCTATATGCTAGGCAC
>PVJI01014372.1:29038-44446 GCA_004026765.1 Micronycteris hirsuta
CCTGTCCTCTATCCCTGCAAACTTACCCTTTCTTTTCTTTTTCTCATATTTTGTTTAGAGTCAATGTTATTCTTCTAGTTATCTTTAACAAAGAGACCCCAAATTGGATTTTGCATGTGAGTCTTCCCTGTCATTCATCTCCCACATAGAATTTGCCTTGTGTTGAATTCAGTTCCACCACTTTCATATCTGTCAAACCTCTCCTACTATGAACGTCTTAGTTTAGGTCTTCGCCTGAACCACAACAGCCTTCTAATGCCTTTACTTGTTTATCCATCTAAATTCTTCTTCACTGCTCTTCCTAAAAGACAAAGATAATCACATCACTGGTTCCTCAGGATCCTCAGAATTAGTTCTGGGTTTTTGGCAAAGCCTACGAATTCTTCATGATGCCACATCTGTCTGACCACCTCCACCCTGCCCTGTCTCTTGTTTCTCTCCAACTGGTCTGTACTCTCCCACCACACAAAGCCCTGTCTCATCTGGAGGACATGCTCACACACCCATGCTCCTGTCCAAGCCACATTTCCTGCCTGCAATACCCCCCGCCCCATTGCTCCTTGACACCGAGCTGACACACACAACTTACTATTAAACTGAAAAACAACTAAATATCTGTTCTTCCACTTTAGGTCTCCCCAACCTGTCAGATCTGGTCTGGATGTCCTTTTAGGTGACCCTGTAACATCAAGTTATCTTCCACAATACATTTAAGTTTGATAAATAAAAGGACCAAGTCATGTACGCTGGTGCCTAGCATAGAGCAGGTGCTCGGGACCTGTGTGCAGAATGGGAGCCTTATAAGTTTTCTGTCCTCACACAAGCACCCAATTCATTTTTTGAGAAAACCATTTAAAGGCATCCTTTCTCATATAATATTTGCTTTTTTCGAACTCCTGTTTATCTAGACTTACTTATTCTACCATCTACGTCTCATATATTTAAAAAATATTTTTGATGTAAAGTTAAATAACATTAGAAGAATGAGCTTTTTATTTCTTAAAGGAAACTTACAAGAGGGATGAATACAAAGATGTATCTTGAGAGATAACAAAACTGCATCAATTTAATGTAAGTGTGAAACGTCCACTAGCTTCCATCATGATGACAAAATATTTCGAATAGCTATTTTCTTAAGTAATTTTTTAAAATGTGTACTTCATTTATGTGTCAGGAAAATGTACCATTTCATTTGATTAGTGTAAATCAAATTGCTACAAACTGCTCTCTGAACCAACACCACGCTGTTTCAGATGTGCATTAAGTAGTAAATCAACTTTATTGGAAATGCTGCGTCTCATCTTTTCAGAGCAAATGCTGTGTGCTTTTTCCAGAGGCCCAATAATTCTTTTACATTTCTGGAGTCCCTTTAGTAAATTGTTCCTATTTAGTAAATTATCACTGCAATAAGTAGCTCAGAGTAATGGAAATATTAAAAAGTGTCCAAAAGTTACATCCCAGTGGTATTCCTAGGCATGTAGCTGAATGCATTTAGCTCCTTCTGCTTGTCCTTTCAGGGATTTTTCAGTACCTTTGGCAAACTTTTGATAAAAATTTGCCAGCATCTTTTGGCTGGGCTCACTGTTTGGTGACCTGCTTCTAGGGAGCTTTGGGACTAAAAGACATTTAATAATCAGAGCACAGGGAGGTGCTTAGCCAAGGAATGCAATGCAGCCGGGAGGGATAAAAGCTATTGTTTGTGGCCAACATCATGCTTAGGTGAATCTGTCCAATTAATTCATCTTCTATAGCTTTTTCTCATTTTGATAGAAAATTTATCGGCAGCTTTAAAGAATAAGACTGCTTCAGTTTCACATTGAACCATGTTACATTCAAGTGCTGTGAAGTGTGATTTTAAGCAGCGCTCAGAAAACAATGTCTATAATGTTAAAAAAGCTTTGTCAGGTAAATGAAGGTGCATTTTGGGTATGAAGAGGTTCCTGGCTGGGCAGCATAAAATATGTGATAGAGAAGCTTTCTTCTTAAATTAAGGCAATTTAACCTGGTCCTTTCAATGTAACATAATCACTCCTATTTTACTGAAAGCGCACGTGCACTGAATCTGCTCAAATACGACAACCAGTGTTCTCTAATCTCTGGGCATCACATATTAAGTTAACGCTCTTTCGTGCCTTGTAGGGAGACATTGTAGCCCACATGGTTTTAGAAACAGCCCTTGCTACATGCTGCATCAGTGGCATCTGTGGACTGACTGCTCCTTTGAAAGCACTGCCATAAATATTTCTGCAAATGAGTGATCTGTCCCCATTACATCGGCTAATGCTGTCTTATGGCAGAGCAAACAAATAGTTCAGACATCACATCACCGCACCCAGGAGCAGTGTGGGGCGCTGCGGCGGGCGGGGCCCATCGCTGAGGGCTGCATCGCTGATCGTCTCTGAGGAGCTAACGTGTCTTTTCAGAGACACGTTTCTTGACAGCCTGTCACAAGGAGAGCTGTGGACGTTCAGTGAACAAAGAATAAAGCCAACATTGTATATGTTAAAAAGCCACAAACTTTAATCTTGACAGCTTCTGAATGTAAGCATCTTTTAAGGCCAATACAATTCGGAAAGAAAGACCCAAGAGGTGAGCATCCTGAACACTGAAAAAACAACACAAAGCAAAAAACTATTGTATCTAATCCAAAATAGTTTCTACAACAAGTTTAGAAAACAAAGTTTCAAAATACTGTTTGATAAATTTAACTTATTTCTGAAGTCCAAGTGGGCATTATCAATATTGCCCTAAACATTTTATATTGCACACTTTTTTTCTGTAAAAAATTTACCAGAAATCATTTATATCTTTTCTCAGTCCAGTGATTATTTTTATTTGTAAACCAAGGGAGAGTTAAATTATTTTCACCTTGAAAGCAATTTGAGATTTTTTTCCATGTGAATGGTTAAGATTAGACTTCAGATGAAAAGATCATTTGTTGTAGTTCTCAGAGGAAAGAACCTTAAACAAACAGGGAAAACATCTACATCTTTTAATGCAGCTCCGCAAAATGTGGGGGACTGACCAGATGATATTTCATGTGATCAGTCAGATCATGCCACATCCTCTTCAGAAGGAGGCAACTGCAGCAACAGGCACACTAGCCATGGAGTGGGGCTTCTACATGGCAGCCTGCAATCTCTCAATGAAAAGGCCCTTTCGTTCTCTTTTATTTGTGTAGGATGCAAATGCTTCTGCTTGGCAGCTTGAAATACAATGTTTCATTTGTAAAATCAAATAAAGAGCCTTAATGCTCATATGAATTTGTCATATTCTACAAATCTTATAGTGGGCGAGCCTTGGCTTGCCCCGTTTGTCGGGAGTTAGACTCAATAACCTGTACTTTCTCAGGTATATTTTCCTGCCTTCTGCCTTCATGGTTTCTGACATGTATCAACCTATAGATCGGTGCTTTTTAGCCAGGTGCTGGAAGAGTTTTTAAAAGATGCAATACTTGACTATTTAGTCAGGGGCACTGACCTCTTTTCCCTTAGATTGTCAAGTAAAAAAATGACAATAGCCAACACAACAATAGCTGTATGGTGTGAATGCCCTGTCTTGAACCACAAATATCTCATGTTGCATAATAAGTTTGAGTCTGATTGGTTAATTCTTGGTACTAGAAATCCTTATCTACAAGTATAGGCACCTGATGTTTTAAAAACTCACTTTAGAGCAAAAAATGTAGATAATTAATATTATTATTTTTTGTAAATCCATGAAAATTATACCTATTTTTGATGGGCAAAAAATATATATTTCTGATGTGCTGCAGAATTTTAGTAATTAGTTTGTATGTGTCATGAGATGAAAAAAGTTGAAAATTGCTGTTATAGATGAATATAAGAAATAATAGAAACTACTGTTACCAGAATTTACTTGTTCTGAGACTTGCACAGAGGATAGCTTAACTGTTTTAGTAGTTAAAAATGTACTCAGAAAAATGATTGTGTTAGAACTAAGTTTAAAAAAATATTTTAAAAGGAGAACATGGAAGCTTAGAGAAGTTCTGTATTTTCTCCAAATTGCAATGCTTACTGAGACTGGAACAGAAACCTTCTGAGTCCCAAAACGCATGCTTTCTGCTGCGCCTAATCTTCCTCCGCAGTTACACAGCCTGCGGCAGATGAGCTCTCCGTGCAATGAATGGATCGTCTTGGGTGGCCTCTACCGAAATTTCAGGCACCCCTTTCCTTTGTTTTCCTGACTCCTCAAATTCTTTGCTCTTCACCCTAATACAAATATATTATAGAATATTTGACAGCCTCAGAGAACAGGGTACTGCTGTTATTAAACCATTACTCTGCTTTGAGGATATTCTGTGGTATAGCATAAAATTAGCTTGGTAACATTTGTTCATATAAATTCCCAGTCTGCAAGAGAAATACTATCAACATTGACAAATGGACTTCAGATAAAATTCTACATGTCACAGATCAAATAAAAACAACAAAAACAACAAAATAGCAATGAGGCGGGGCCCTTCCAAGCCTGATGTTCATTGAGAGAGATTCTCACCAGCAGCTGCACAGACTGCTCTTTACTGCGCTTTTCTTTAGACTTTTACTAGGTAATGATTTCGTAAGTGATTATTGCTTGGGGAGAAAAAAATACAAACAGGCACAAGGCACATAGCCCTGGTAACTGTCTTTTGAAAAGCTAACAGTTATGCTTACAGATCCATGTGATAGGCTCTTACTGAATGCAGAACACTGTCCTAGGAGTTAAGGAACGATCGTGTTTGAGAAAGACATATCCTCTTCTTCTAGGACAGGGGTGTCCAACCTGCGGCGCACCCTGCATGCAGCCCAGGACGGCTATGAATGTGGCCCAACACAAAACCATCAATTTACTTAAAACATTATGAGGGTTTTGTGTGTGTGTGATTATACATCACAATGTATTTAACGTGTGGCCCAAGACAACTTCTTCATCCAGTGTGGCCTACAGACTCCAAAAGTTGGGACACCCCTGTGCTAGGAGCTTTCAGTTCACCTACTCAGGAGCTCGTGCCACAGAGCTCGCTGGCAGGGGCTCCCGCAGAAGAAGGTAGTGCAAGGGGCAGTGATACTGGGCACTCCTGTGACTGGTCCATGTTTTCACACAGGTGAGGGGAAACCTGCCTTGAGGACTCTCAAGGATCTGCTGGAAAGCAATATCTAGCCTCCCTTAAAGTCAGGGGCTGACATCCAGCCGCTTGAGTGTGCTGCCTTAGTCCTGGTGCTACTCAGGGATTCAGGTAGATTGTCAGTGGTTTACTGTTAAGCACAACTATCATAACAAGAGATCTGTTCCTGGGTTTTTGGTTTATGTTTTGAAATATTATACAAACTACTGACAAGCATTACATCTGATGATTTGAAACATGGAAGCAATTTATCCTTTTCATAAATAATATACACACACATATACACAAATCAATGGAGGAGAAAAGAACGTATGTTGTATAATTTCCCAAGAGCCTAATGATTTAAGCTAAAAATGTACAAGCTTTGTAGGCACCTGTAAACAATCAACGATCCAGGAACAGTATACTTTCACAAACAACTCATGGCCAGAATGACCTTCTATATACACTTAGAAAGAAAAGAAGGAAGGAAGAGATGGAAGGAAGGAAGAAGGGGAAAAAAGGTGACATATTCTAAGTTAAATTTCATTCATGAAGGCAAAAGAAAACCTGGAGGTTATATTTTGGTTAGTTTCATACATCATAATAACAATGCTCAGTTACATTCTGTCTTCAAATAAAAAGTGTCGAAGGAAACTTCAAGGTTGACCGAGTCCCCATAGCTCCTTTGCCAACTCTGAGGAGTTAGACCTAACCCCGTATGAGCCAATGTTCTGTCTATTTGTTCAGTAGTTAGTTATGCACAACCACATAGATATTTATATCACACAATCCGTGTTTCGTCATTAAGTAAGATGTCTACGCACACCTGTGTGCTCTGAGTCTTCCTATGTGACCCTAAGGCAACTGAAAGAAGGGACCATTTGCAGGTCCCACCATTGGGTGCCAGACTGGATCTTCTATCTCCATGAATTAGGTGCTATAGATAGTTGTTCAGAATAGAGCTTATTACCAGAAAGACCTTTGACCACAGCACAATATTTAACCAAAAAATACATTATGGCTCAATAATGACACTATCAATGGAGGGGATTTCAGGACAATTTTAGGTTTTCTTGGGCCATTGCTTATTCCTGCTTTGAAAAACTTCTAGGCAATAATCATGATGTCTACGAAACTTTAGACTGCTTTTCAGAAGCTGAAGGTGAGATGAGTGACATTTTTTGAGAAACTTATTTTCAGTTATTCTTTTTCAAATGTTTTATTATTATTTTATTATAGTTGTTCCAATTTTCCCCCTTTGTCCTCCTCTGCCCAGCCCGCCCCCTTCTCCCACAGTCCATCCCACGCTGTTGTCCATGTGCAGGTGTCATTCATACATGTTCTTTAACTAGCCCCTCCCCTTCTTTCTATCGCTATCCCTCTCCCTTCTGGTCACTGTCAGTCTGTTCCATGTTTCTATGCCATTGGTTCTATTTTGCTCATAAGTTTATTTTTGTTCATTAGGTTTCTCTTACACATGAGATCCTATGGTATTTGTCTTTCACTAACTGGCTTATTTCACTTAGCATAATATTCTCCAGTTCCATCCATGCTGTCTCAAAAGGTAGGAGTTCCTGATTTCTTTCTGCTGCATAGTATTCCATTGTGTAAATGTACCACAGGTTTTTGATCCACTCATTTACTGATGGGGACTTATGCTGTTTCTGGCACTCAGCAATTGTAAATTGCACTGCTGAGAACATTGGGGTGCATACATTCTTTTGAATTGGTGTTTTGTGATTCTTAGGGTATATTCTCAGTAGTAGAATTGCTGAGTCAAAAGGCAGTTCCAGTTTTAGGTTTTTTTAGGAAATTCCATACTGTTTTGCACAGTGGCTGCACCAATCTGCATTCCCACCTATAGTGCACCAGGGTTCCCTTTTCTCCACATCCTCACCAGCACTTGTTCTTTGTTGATTTATTAATGATGGTCATTCTGACTGATGTGAGGTGATGCCTCATTGTGTTTCAACTTGCATCTCTCTGATGGCTAGTGATCCTTGGAGAAGTGTCTACTTAGGTTCTTTGTCCATTTTTTAATTGGATTTTTTGTCTTCCTGGTGTTTAGTTGTATGAGTTTTTTATATATTTTGGAGATCAAGCCCTTGTCTAATGTATCATTGGCAAATATGTTCTCCCATATGGTCAGCTCCCTTTACATTTTGATGATGGTTTCTTCAGCCATGCAGAAGCTTTTTAATTTGATGTAGTCCCATTTGTTTATTCTTTCCTTTATGTCCCTGCCCTAGGAAATATATCAGCATAAATATTGTTGCATGGGATGTCTGAAATTTTACTGCCTATGTTTTCCCTAGGACTTAGTGGTGTCATGAGTTATATTTAAGTCTTTTCTCCATTTTGAGTTTATTCTGGTGTATGGTGTAAATTAGTGGTCTAGTTTCATTTTTTGTATCAGTCCAGTTTTCCCAACATTTGTTTAAGAGGCTGTTTTTACTCCATTTTATGCCCCTGCCCCCTTTGTCAAATGTTAATTGACCATAGAGACACGGGTTTATTTCTGGGCTCTCTACTCTGTTCCACTGATCTGTGTGTCTGTTCTTATCCCAGTCTGGTACCAGACTATTGTGATTGCAGTGGTCTGGAAGTATAGTTTGATATCAGGTATTACAATCCCTCTTACTTTGTTCTTTCTCAAGATTGCTAAGGCTATTCAGGATCTTTTCTAGTTCCCTATAAATTTTTGAAATATTTGCTCTCTATCTGTGAAATATGCCATTGGTATTTTAATAGGAATTGCATTGAATCTATAGATTCCTTTGGGTAGTACGGACATTTGATGATGTTAATTCTTCTAATCCATGAACACGGTATATGCTTCCATTTATATGTTTCTTCCTTAATTTCTTTCTTCAGTGTTCTACAGTTTTCTGAGTACAGGTCTTTTACCTCCTTGGTTAAGTTTATTCCTAGGTGCTTTACTTTTCTTGTTGTGATGGCAAATGGGATTTTTTCCTAGTTTCTCTTTCTGATATCTCTCTGATGTCTCTGATAATGAGTACAGTGACGTTTTATGCTGCCTTCCCAACCACTGCTAATATAACCATTTCAATGGTCTCAGGGTCCTAAGCCCAACCCTCCCCATGCCATCACACATTTTTAATGCTATGCTAGATGGAAAGGAAATATTTGGGAGCCCCAAAGGATTCATATTGAGAGCACTGTCTCCTAAGTTAAGGAAGGGCAGGTCTGTGGCTGGTTTGAAGATCTGAGAAGGAAGTTTTACTTTGAATGGGGGAAGTACTGAAAGAATCTATGAGGAAGGACAAGATGGTGAGAGCAGTGGTTTATGTAGATGAGCTAAACAGTGGCGTGAAAGACAGGCTCCAGTGCAGGAGTGAAAGGGAGTTTCCTGGTTAAACAAACACAATAACAATAAAAAAGGAAAGGGTCTCCTATGTTGCAAAGAAAGAATAGGCAGGACTTAGGAAATTAGAGATGGGAAAGATTCAAAGATAATCCTATGTTTTAATCATAGCTGAGTAAGACAATTATGGAAAAGTTAAAGCACAAAAATAGAAGAAAAAATAATTCTGGGTGGTAAGCTATTAAATGTGATGTCAAACTTACTAGAATTGAGGTAACAATAAAACATCCATATTAAATTAAAAATGAAGTAATAAGGAGTCCTTACACTTGAACAAAAGTTTACAGTTTCAAGGTATTTTCTCATGTTATTTTTTTGGATCCTCATGGCTTTAGGCACTATTATTATGCCTGTTTTACAAGTAAGAAACTGAAGGTCAAAGAGGTTGAAAGCATGATCTAAAGACACAGCAGAATTTGGATTCTAACATGGATGTCCTGACTCCTAAATCTAGAATAGTTATGTTTACACTTGCTATTCAGAGACAGAGGATTAGAGTTTGTTTTTGAGATTTTGGAAGTTGCTGGGTAAGAGCAAATAATGAAAACTAAGACCTGGGTGTCCAGGAGAAATCTTAGGACAGCAGCCCCTCCTTCCATAACCCCAACCCCATCACAGCTTGATTTCAGACAGAGAATACTGAGCAGTTTCCCTCTGCTGTGTGACTGTTGCCCTTGAGGTAGGGCAGGTTTAGCTTAGGTTAGATTTTGTGTCATCTTACCCTACGTACATTCAGAGTTTGTGACCTCAAACATCAAGTGCACAGGAACAGGGTAGGTTGGGAAGGTAAATGGGCACTGACGTTGCAACCCGTAGAGCGCTGTGATTCTAAAAGTAGTCTGAGCGGAATTCTTTTCTATACCTGAAAGTCTCTGGCTCCACCCCTTTGAGACTGGGCTGGAGGGTTGCTGTAGACACTTTATGGTTTGTGTTCTGCCATTCAACTGTTCAGAGAGACTGTGGTCAGAAAACTGTATCTTCACATCTGGTTCCTTCCAGTTCATTAAAGTGGGAACCAGCTCAGCCAGAGCAAAGGACTGTCCTTCAACTTGAGTTGGGTGCTTTTCTGATTTTCAGCTGTTTACCTGACTTTAGAAAATATTGATGAGTTGGTAAGAATTTGGGTTAAAGAGATGCCTCATAATTCTTATTTTGGGGTTTATTATTCCTGAACAGACAATTGTTTGGTTGTTTTTGATCCTTAGCAATGACAGTGGCTCCCAGGAGATTATTATTTTTCTGTCCTGCTGGTTCTGGATCAGAAAACAAACAAACAAACATTAAAACAAACACTGTGTAACAGCAATCCTGTGGTCTCAGCATCCACTCTTGTCCCAGTCCCACTCTCCCACTCTCCAGCTTGAGGGTATTAGCAAGAGCTTTTTTCTTTTTTATGAAGTCCTTTCACTTTGCCTTATTTTCATTTACTTTCTTGCATTGCTCTCTGAAGAATTGGTGTCATCCTGTTATTTGATCCAAAATGTATTATGCAATGAGACACATACATTTATATCACCAGAATCACAGCCAGTACTGTCACTAAATCACAAGTGATTACTATGCTACACATACATTTTGCATTGCAGATGAACAAAAACACAAAAAGTGTGAGATGAGTATCACGTGAGTAAAGAAGGTATGTTGTATGCTACACTTCACTAGTGACTCAGTTCAGACTATGCTTCTAGGCTGTGAGAGAAAGCAATGATGGCATTTCTTACAGACTTTATTTCCTGAGCAGCAGCATTTCAATAAATAACCAAAAAGAAAATTTATTTTTGGAGAGCATAATGCAAATCAAGGTAAGCCCCTAACATATTTATCTATTTCAGGCATTTTCAAGGTTTGAAGTCACCAACAAGACAATACCATTATTGTAATCTCACTATTAAGAAAAAGTTATCTTGGCGTAAGTTCAAGAGGATGCAGCATGTACCTACAACATCACAAGGGGGTGCTGTTAGTAGGACTAAGTGTCCTGGGGTGCCCAGAACTTTCCTGGTTTTGGCTGTGAAACTTCCATGCCTGAGAACCCCCTTGGTTCTTAGAAAACAAAGACACACGGTCACTTGTACACCCAAAGATTATTTAAGTGTGTAGGGGATGTGGCTTTGTTTGACTTTGTTATTTACTATTATTTAAGGGTTCAGACATTGTGAAGTTAGACGTCAATTGCAGACCTTGTCTGGTATAGATGTGAATAAACTAGTAGGAAAGATAACTTCATTAGACTGACGTGGCTTTAAAGCTTCAGTAACCCACACAAGCAAACCAAATCCTAAACCTGAAATGCCTCAAGGTGAAGAAGTAAAAACCAGAGGACAACCGATCACAAACAGCAGACTAGGCTTTCCCAGATAAGACAAAGTTAAGCTGTAGCCAATCAAATAATTTCCTTGCTTTGCTTCTGCCTCTTCTCTGTAAAAGTCTTCCCTCGAGCGCTTGATTTGAGCTCTTACTTATAAAGGCCTTCAGTCACTTCTGTTTTGGTGATGCCCGATTCAAATTGATTTTTGCTCAAATAAACTTTTAAAATGTTCTATGTGTCTCAAGTTATCTTTTCATATAGTCCTATTTTAACTTTTATAAATTTATACTAGCATCACGAAAGGCTAGACCATCATAATTTCAATGCAGGTCTTTTAGATAATCATATTTTAGCCAAACTCTCCATGTATTTCTCTAAGCTTTTGTTTACCTTTCTCCAAGTATGAGGATAACATAGGCTTTTATGATGCTGAAATGAGACAAGGTATATTAGTGATAAAGCAAAATGCCTTATATACTGTAAGGGTATATTCATGCTTTCCAGTCATGGAGATCCGCTCATACCACACTTCCTGTGGAGTTGTCAACACAGAGTAATATAAAACTATTTCTGCAAAGTTTTACCAACGTATTTTCATCGGAAGGGCACATAATCAGATTCAATATATTTCCATTCCGTACCTGGTTCGGTGTCGCCCTCCAGCCTTCTTTCCTGGGCTGTGATTCAGAATACGTCCTCATTCCATGTTTGTGAGGAGAATTCATGAGTTCTAAGTGCACTACCGTATGTTTGTTCTTACTGAATTTCATATTTAATTCAGACTATTCTCATTTTTAAAATATCAATCTGAATTCTTCCCAAAAATGTAGTCTCTGAGATTTTTATCTTTTGTGAAGCTAGTATATAATAAGGTAGAAATACTGCATGAAAACATATTTTTTTCAGAGTTAAAAGGATCTGAGAAATATTTTTAGTGATATAATAAAGGACATTTTAACTCAACAGTAATTCACTTTTATATTATATACTTTAAATATCTAATTTCTTGAATATAATTAACCAACTAACCTTCAGAGATTCCCAGTAATGTAGCAGAAGGAAGATACTTCATTAATTTATGTTTTCAAAACTATCAAAACATTATTAAAACATTCCAGACTTTTTTTGCCTAATTCCTAATATCTCCTTTATCATGTGATTTTAAAATCATTATACAATGTTATAAAAGTCCTTCAGGAAAGGCATCGGAGCAGACAAAGGGCACTTTATACTTCATTACGGGTGCAGTTAGCGCGGAAGAAAATATATTGCCTTGGAGCTCATACAGACTTGGGCCTAAATCCAAGCATTGCCACTTGTCAGATTTTGAGTTAGTTGCTTTCTCTCTCTAAACCTCACTCATATGTAAAGTGGGGATAACAGTGAGTATTTAATGAGAGACCTCTAGTGAGTCATTGAGATGATAAACATAAAGCTAGAGAGGAAGGTAGCTGGCAAATAGCGTTCAATGAACTTCAGCTCTTTATAAGATTATTGTAGGATGAGTTTACCAATTCAAAATATAGATTTACCACCATAAACTCTTGTTTGACTGTATTAGAATCATAAAGAAGAGTAGAATGACTAGATATCGGGAGGGAAGTAAGACTTCTTTTTCTCTTGGCTTTCCTAATTGTTACATAACTGAACTTTGATCCACAAAAGGTGCTTGTTTGATAGAATGTGTGCCCCCAGCAGGTTTAAGGAGCAGGGCATAAATGGACATCAGGGTAGACCCTTCACTGTGCCTGATACCTGCAAAGGGTTTAAAGGGTGGGATGTGAGTCAAAAGCCATGCGGACCTTGATTAGTCCTGAAAGATGCAGAATCGCACCTCCCCTCAAGGGTCCTGCATTCTCCAAACCCAATGCTGAAGCAATATAGTCTCAATGATGAAACAGAGCGTAATAATAACCTCTGAATGGATACACATTATAGGGTGCTGATAGTCTCAATTCTTATATCTAATTTCTTCAAATCAGTATAAGACACAAATCAATCCAATTGAGAGGAAAGCCATTTTAGTTTCATGGGACCAGTAAAATAAAAGCAGAATTTGGTTTGTGATACAATTAGCTTTCACAAATGGCTTAGTCAGTTGCCTTAGCTGTATCCTGAAACTACAAGTGTTGGTTGAACTCAGCTTCTCTCCAACCAAAGACTCTTGCCTACATTTAATATGAAGCATGAAATAAAGGCAGAAGATATCGTGCTGCTTCTTTTAGATGGAGAATCAGCAAGTTATGACTTAACGGGACAAATATGGCCTGAAGCTGATGAACTAAGAATAGTTTTATATTTTTAAATTATTTAAAACAACAAAAAATCATGCAGCAGACACAATGTGTGGCCCCAAAGTCTAAAACATTTACTATGTGGTCCTTCACAGAAAATGTTTAGATGACCCCTGCTTTAGATCTCTGATCACAAGCCCATTTATAAGAGCCTTCTAGAACAGATGTCAACAAACTTTTTCTGTAAAAAATCAGAGTAAATATTTTAGGCTTTCTGGAACATATGGTCTTTGTTGCAACTATTCAAGTCTACTGTTTGTAATATGGGAGCAGCCACAGACAAGCAGTACATGAATAAGTATGGCTGTGCTCCAATAAAATTGTATGTGCAAAAGCATCAGGCCAATTTGGGCTTATGGTCACAGTTTTCCCAGACCTGTTCTAGAACATGGCTCTCCAATCTGAACTTAACCTGTGCATTTTATTTCTCATTATATTCTTGCTTTGGTATTTCCGAACTCAGTTTATTTATTATGGTATTTTTTACCCATATATTGCCTACTCCAAGTACCATGATTTAGCTCTCTATATGAACTTCCATTTTTCTAGATTTCTAGACTTCTTGGCAATGACCTCTTGATGATGGGTACTCACATTACCCATCAGAGCATGGCTGATCTTTCTCTACCTATCCATTCTGGAGCCTAAGCCCCAGAGTGATCCCCCATCCCTCAGTTGTTGTTTTTTTTGTTTGTTTGTTTTGTTTCTTTCTGACTAGATGAAGTTATTGAAAATAATGCTGGACTCAAAGGAATTCCTGTTTTCACAGATGAGGCAGTTTGACATCCAGGATAGACTGTAGTCTTAGCGTCAGACAGAACTAGGTTCAAATCATCACTTACCAACTTTCTACCAGAAATAACTTGGACAAAATTTCTCTCTGAGGCTCTCTTCCCTCAATATTTATAGCTATACTTCAGGCTTTACCTGAAGATTAAACATGTAAATGTATAGAAAATGTCTGACATATTGTAGGTATTAGCCGGTATCTGTTTGATGATCATCCAAAATCATAATCGCTCTAATTGTCTCCTAGAATAATTCAGCTTTTACTATTTTTCCTTTTTATCTTTTATGCACACAAATGTTGAATTAATCTTCCTATGATATATTTTCTCCTGAGCTAAAATACCTGAAATGATTTCCAGTTGTGCACATGGGATATAATAGTCTAATAACCTGAATCCATTGATGGTGTTAGGAATAAATTTTCTCCAGTGTGGTCATCCAGACTAGAAATAAGGGTAAAGGTTACCTTACCCCTTAATAAATATAAATTTCACACAAACGTACTACTAATTTCGACACAGTATTCACTCTTGCACTTATATACATGCAACTCAGGTAGGAAAAATGACTCATGTGGCATCTCTATCTGTACCTATATCTACGCTTCCTTTTTGACCTAAATTATACTGAAAATTTACCTGATTGTTGAATGCTTATTATTTAATCCTTCTATAATAGATATTTAAAATGCAATGGTAAAGACGTGACCCTGTCTCTAAAGTATCTTGGAGACTAATAGGGGAGTGTCATGCCATAAGGTCCTCTCAGAAACAGATGCTGAGACAGGGGTGCAAAAGGATTACTGGAAGTAATGTCTGTGGGTAATGGAAGGAGGACGAAGCAGAACTCAGCAGGGAGAGCTTTCAAGTCATGAGGTGGATCTGACAAAATCTTGGTTGACACCCTGGGGAGCTCCAGAGCAAGCACTGCCTGTTAGAGGGGTCCTGTGTCAGGTAGAAATAGCCAGGCCCAGCACCCCTGCAGAGCTAGATCATTAGGTGCTGCCCAGGAAAAGCATGGCCTCAGCTTGAAAGCTCAGGCTGATCCTGCAGGTGCAACAGCTGGTGGCTGTCAGCTCCCTACAGTCCTTACAGCTGAACAAGTTTTTCTTGAAGGGACAACTTAGTGGCAGACTTCCATGGCTTCCATTGGGAGATAAAGGCAAAAGAAGTGCAGTTTCTTGACATGCAAAATAACAGAAGTACACATAAGCTAAAGCAGTTGAATTAATGTACTATATCAATGCTAAGAAATGGAGCATTGAGCATAAGTCAATTTGAATCTCATTAGAACTTAGAAGAGTGAAAAATCAAGTATTTCAAGAGCTACATTTCAATGATTGGAGCTTTTTAGATATAATAATTTTTATTTTTAAATTGTTTTAAAACTTCTGATTCCATAATTATAATTTTATGACTGCATGGCTGGATGTTTGATGTTAATACATTGCTGTTTGTTAAAATACAGACCCTTAGATGATACATTCATTCAGAATGTCTCAGAATGGAAGTCCATAGGTGCT